>VWPU01004403.1:0-99097 GCA_013398955.1 Callaeas wilsoni | reverse complement strand
GGGAGTGTGGCGGGCCCCGAACCGGGGCTGTCGCGGGCCCGAACCGGGAGTGTGGCGGGCCCGAACCGGGGCTATCGCGGGCCCGAACCGGCGGTGTCGCGGGCCCGGCAGCGCCGCCTTAGCCGGGGCCGCTCGAGGAGGCGCAGCAGCGGCACCGCCGCGCTCTCTGGGCGCTGCCTGGAGCGAGTTCGCTTCCGAGGGAGCGACCCTGGAACAGCACGGGCGGCTCTCGGTCGGGGCTCGGCCGGCGCTGCCGTGTCGGCACCGATTTACAGCAATCGAGTGCAGAGAAGGGAATGGAGCTGGAAAAGGGGCTGGAGCACAAGTCCTGTGAGGAGCGGTTGAGGGAGCTGGGGGGCTCAGCTGGAGAAAAGGAGGCTCGGGGGGACCTTATCGCCCTCTACAACTCCTTGACAGGAGGGTGCAGGTAGGGTCAGGCTCTGCTCCCAGGGAACCAGCGACAGGATGAGAGGAAACGGCCTCAAGCTGCTCCAGGGGAGGTTTAAGTTGGACATTTGGAAGGATTTCTTCATAGACAGGGTGATTAGACATGGAAACGGGCTGTCCAGGGAGGAGGTGGAGTCGCCGTTCCTGGAGGTGTTTACGGAAAGATTGGACGTGGCACTTGGTTCCACGGTCTAATTCCATGATGGTGTTTGGGCCACAGGTTGAACTCGATAATCTCAGAGATCTTTCCCACCCCAGCTGGTTCCTTGATTCTGTGAATAAAGGAGAGCGAGTGAGCCAGCAGAGCGGCGCGGGGCTGGGCCAGCTCCGCAGCGTTACTAATGCCGGTTCCTCGCGCTGTCCCTGGACGGGCTCCCCCGGCACGTCCCGCCGGTGACACAGCGTGCGGGCAGCGGCGTCCTGCCTGCCCTGAAACAGGGAACACGGGCGGCTCCCTCGGGAGAAGGCGATGGGCAGGGGGCTCAGCCAAGCTGCTGCCACGGGCCTGGCACCAGGCTCGGCCATCCTGCTTCCCAGAGCTAACTTTAGATGCTAAAAAGACACTTCACTCAGGAGCCTCTTCATGCTAATCACCTCTCCAGCTAATGGAGAAAGGTGCTTAAAACCAGCTGGAAATAATCCAAGCCTATTAGAAAGATCACAGTTTTTCAGCTCCCAAGAATAATTTGTCCCTGCTGTCGCATTTAATAATTAATTTTAAAAGGGGAGATGGGTGGGGGAGAAAACCCACTGCAAACAGCATAATGTCACTTCTCCCCTCAGTACAATGCTGAAGAAAAAATAGCAAACTGGCTGTCAGCAGATCAGGGACACGGACTCCTCTAGGAAGCAGCATGACTGAGAGGGCAAGGATCATATCAAAGACTCTGGTCTCAGAAGCTCAGTTCAAAGCCAGCAGGGATATCACTGGTATAGCAGACTTGGGGAAGACACTGGAAGGGCAAATTTATATTTTAGTTTCATTACATCTCCCCTTGTTTTAATATAAAAGAAGATAAAGGAGGCATAACACTTACTATGTACCAAACAGCTGCCAGGATTTTGATTTAAAGTCTTCCTGATCGCTATGAGACCAGGTGTGCTCTTAGATTGCTGGTTACCATGGTGGGAAAACACCATCAACACCAGATGGAAATTTCTAGATGTTAAGACTGATTAGACACAGGTTGACATGGGAAGGTTAATGCACCTGCATGGATGCAGTGGAAGCAGGAGCCTTTCCTGGATGAGTTATGTGGCAAGTGCAGTGTCCTGAGCCGTGTGGCACAACTGCAAATAGCGGCAGTTTTATTTGAGGGAATGGTATTTTGAGTAAGAATTAATTGGTGTTGCTTAGCAAATACAAGAGCTAGCGATAAAAAAAAAGAAGTTGTTTGAAGCATGAACTCTGCTTGTGTAAGCAATTCTCCAGTCTCATATGCAGATACACACACACAATGTACAAGAAATTAGACATTATGAATAAAGACTTCCAATGTGTTACAACTTCTGGACTTAGAACAGCATCAAAAATCACTGTGAAAGCACAACCACCTACAACAACAGATTCTTCTTACAGTCATTTTCTTCTTTGTATAGAATCGGTTGCATTTTAGGAAATTCAGTCATTTATAACACATTAATACACAGAAGGTAGATTAGTTGCCCCTGAACATGAAGGCTAACTTCATATTTAAAGTGATCCATTCTTTATCTGGGCCAGACACATCCTGAAATTATCTTAATCAAGCAAACTAAATTATCCCAAATAATTCCATCTTCAGAAACAGCTTTGCCAGAGCAGAGTATTTGACCATGAACTTTTAATTTTTGTTCCTATTTCTCAGGTTATAGTAATAAACGGAGAATCTGTGACATATTGCACGTTGTTCCACCTCACCCAGGGCACACACAAGCTTTTGCATCCTTTTCTCTCGCAGGGTACTTCCTGGATATTCACTGTGATTTTAAAAATATCTCCGCATCTTTTCAGTGGTGGAAGTTTTCTGCTTTTCTTTTCATTCTTTGCTTGCTTTACTTCAGTTACCTAATAGGAAATGCTTTTATGAAAGGGAACAGCAGCCACCACATTCAGGCAGGAATAATGATAAATGGAAGAGTGTAGAATAAACCCAGGGCTATATATACTGCTCAGGAGATGCCAGGTCTGAGGATGGGGCATGCTCCATATGCTGTTAATCCTCTGTTCCATTGATTTAGGAACTACCTGGATGGGATAGTGCCTGATCCCATCTGCTAGTAAACAGAAGGTGGGCAAGCGTGTCCTGACTCTGCAGGACAAAGCAATACAAGCCAACATCTCATCCTGCTGGAGCAGGAACACTCCAGATACTTTGAAACCAGATGTGTCTGAGCACCCTCGATGTAGGTATTCTGACAGTTCAGGTCAAGCCATGCTAAAAGGCAGCTCACAAAATCCATCCTGCAGCCTTTAACTCCCACAATAAGAAGATGATGAATTTACACCACACCGGCTTTGAACCCAGGGTCAAACTCGTGGTGATATTGCTCCTGCAAAACCCAAACACTGATGGGCATGATAGAACTTCAAAGTGGGTATGCAAAATACTAAGCAGGTTTTCATCCAAATCCAGTGAGCACAGCTTGAATGCAACAAGGTCAAGCTGCTTCTCAAACGTTTCCAAGTATCCAATATCACCGGTGAAGCTTACAAGAAAATCTCATGCAGGAAAGGATTTTGTGCCAAGAGCCACATTTTATTACTGACAAAAAGATTAGATTCTCCAAGATCATGTATGTCAAAGTACTATTCTCTGTAAATTTTGGGCACATTTGAAGATAAATTTTAGCCCGTTGCAAACAAGAGTGATATATTCAACAAAATATGTCCTTTGGGTAAGAAAGAGAAAGCTAATAGTAGTAATGAGAATGAACATGAAGAGTTGTACTTCCAGCTGTGTTACACTTATGGAAAATTCTGACAAAAGCAGTCCTGCTGCCTAGACTTGCTAATTTATGAAGCAGCAAAGAGACTGTCCAACATCCAAGATATTATTTTGGCTCAAGACTGATGAAGGGACCTTCAGCACAGAATAACTGCTAGCCAGTTAATAGCCCTACTGTGAGGAAAACAGGATGTCTGCAGGTATAATCACCAAAGATGATGGAGCAAGTGTGAAGACAACTCCAAACTCAGGGTGATGGAGCAACCCAAGCCATGCATTCAAGCGTTTCCCTTTGTAATGAGTTCATTGTTCAGTCCAGCTTTGGCATGGTCTGTAAGAGAGTACGGTTTCAGTGATCTAGACTTACCTGGAGTGTGCTCAGCACCTGGTTTTGGTGTCAAGGACCTTTGCACTTCTCAGATTTCTAGAAACACGTAGACAAACAGTCAGTTGCATGTTATAAATATGCAAAGAGCGGCTGTGGAAACTGCCAGGGCTCTGAATCGCCAGTTAGACACTGCTGGAGCACAAGGGAAATAATGGTTGAGAAATGTCAATGGAGACCCCCCTGTGAGTCCTGTGGATTTCTGTCAGGCTGCAGGCAGCGGCACTGCTGAGCCTTTGTACGCTCTGAGTTCAGCTTGTGCACCCGGTGCGGCGCTTTGTGCCTGCAGAGTAGTGACAAGTGCTTAAAGGTTTCAGGTGAAACTGAAAAGGTTGCTGGAGGAGACGTTGCCCTTGACATTTTTTTACCCTAAATATGAAAAGCAGGCTGTGGTGAATGAAAGTTTGCTTGTTTGGCAGGAAGCCCAGTCAGGCAACTTAGCAGCAATCGTGACACAGACAACATGTACACACCCACCTGTACGGCTTGCAATCCATCTAGAAATCCTGCCTGCAGAGCAAATTCCCACCATACATGGGGGTCAGCAGAAAGTCTGCTGAGCAGGCAGGGCTTTGTGAGGTTTTCATGGATTTTCCAGCTTCTAACACTCCACAGACTAGCGGTATCTGCTGCTTTATAGCAAGGGAGAGTCATCTTGGTTTTCAAGTTTTAGAGTGATTGCGCCTTAAAGCAGGATCAAAACTTTCCTGTCAGCAGAGTAAATTACTCCTTAGAGCCCGAAATTACACTTCCAGGGTGTAGCAAAATACAGTGTGAATATTTGACCTCGAGGCTGCAAGCGCTACAAGGAGATCTGTAAGAATGCAACTTCTCGTGGTTATTGTCTCCAGTTTGTCACAGAGCAATATTTACATTTTCATTATAAAATTCTTTTTCCAGCAATTTGCATCTTTATAGCTATCATAGAACATGTATGAACTTTCAAAAGTTGTTCAAAGAAGTCTCTAAGAATATTTTGAAGATCTAAACCAGTTAGAGTTCTATTTCTGGTAAAACAACTTATTTATGTATCTCATGGTCAGTTGCTCTAACATTCTATTTGTGCAACATGTGCAGTAAATACTGCCTAAAGACCAACGTACAAAAATCAGAAGTTGTTATCTCAATGGCTTGCAATGAACCAGGCATGTAACCATCGTCACAAACTAATTAGCAGCCTCCTCATTTCTTTGAAATTTAGTTGTCACTACTTACACTAAAATGAAAAAGTTGAAATTGCTTTAATTAACTTATGAAGAGCTAAACAGTTGGCAATACAAATTCACAATGCAGATTAATTATCTTCGTCTTTGCTCCCATTTAATGCATAAGCATACCTTGAAAACAAATGAAATGTACCAAAATTATTTTTGTCTTTAGCAGGTGAAACTCTCATTAAAAATGATAAGCTGAATTGGTGTGATATGATTTCCAATTAATTTTTATCTCAATAAGAATTGTTTGGAAATATAGCGATTAAGGAATACTTTTAGAAACAGAAAGAGAAGTTAATTACAGAATTATCTGGTCGATATAATTCCAGTAAGTACAGCCATAAGTAGATATTCATTAGTCTCTCAACAGATCAGGTTTGTTTTTCCTATCGACCAAAAGCAGAGGCCAGATGGAACAGTGAAATGCCAAACCGATGTATGTATATGATATTTGTTTGTTTAAACATTTGGTGAATTCCTCACAGTGTTAAATCCAGAAAGCTGGAATAATTTGCAAGTAAATTAACAGGCCATGAAAAAAAAATTATATGCACTCTTAACTTAGTAATTATCTTTAGGTTTGTGATTTATTAGTGGAGATTTCCAGCTTCTATCACAAAACTTTTAAAATCTATAAGTAAAACCTGTTGCGTGGTGTTCCAGTCTGCCTTTTGGCTCAGTGAAGAACTTGCAAAGGCTGAGACAAAAACAACTGCCACTGGTGTAATGGGCAGTTTTGTGCCTCTGAGGGATTTTGGATGGAGACTTTGTGGACTCTCACTGACTTCAGCAGGTGTGAGGTCAAGCGTGAAAGACAGAAATTAGTAACTAAACTTTCTTTGCTTGCCCTGCTGTCTATAATTATGATTCAATCAAAACACATCAGTGCAATCAAGTGTCAAAGTCCAGATGTGGTTTGGCTGGGGCTTCTGGAATATAAGAAATATACAGCTGTTGATTTCCTCTGTTTCCTTTCCTTCCTGTTGATTCTCGTCTTATTAAGGCAGTTGAACAAAATACATAATCACAGGGAATAGAGGCTCTGAAACAGATGAAAATCTAAAGCAGAAACAGGAGGAGGTAGCTTGAAATGTGAAAAAAAGAAATACTCCTGTGAAAGAAAGATGTGTATATGTGCAGGTAATGGCCATGACATAGAGCAGAAGTAAGGGACCCCTGCCAAAAGTACAGCAAGGGCCAGGACAGCTCTCTTACAAAAACCCCAAACCAAACCAAAAACCCCAAACCAAACAAAAAAACCTCAACCTCCAATACTGTGTCCCAAATCAAATGCAGAGACAACCTGAAATGCAAGTTATGCATTCCATGCATCTCTCTTTTGTAGCACATTTTACAACAGTGATACCAAATCGTGCTTTTAAAGATATTGGCAGCTAAAATCACAGAATGTACCTAAGAAGTTATCAAAAAATCATAAGTTAGGCGTCTAAATACCTTTGTGATTCTTGCCTAAGAATGGATGATAATTAGTATACCACAAATTAAGTTTTTGCATATGCAAATGGAATTGTTTGCTGTCGCAACTAATTACAGATGTAGCTCTGTGCTGAGTTGATTGGGAGTGAGAAATAAACATACAAATCTAAACCACTGGTGTCTAAAACTCCCCTCTTGTAATTCTGATGATCTGATCCTCCCACAACTGGTAAATATATACATGGGAGACTGTGTGTACGTGCGTAGGAGAACAGTAAGTGGGAGAAAGAAATCCAGATTTTTCCATCTGTGCAAAATGTCAACATACTGTCTATAAAAAGACATTAATGAAATCCTTATGAGCACAATTCAGGCTACTTGAGTTCTAATCTGTATCTTCACTGACAGCGAGGGTTAATCAAAGCTCCAATACGATGTTTCTTTAGTTGAGAAGCTGGAAGGAAATGATGTAGCACTTCCAAAAATGCTGTAAGGCTTGGGTAGTGCCAGATAGCATATGTGCAATTGAAAGTTTAAACAGAAGGTTAATAGCCCAGGAAAAGGTTGGTCCTGAGAAGTAACACTTCAAGCTGATGTGGTTGAACTGCCTGGTTGCCCCCCTCCTGCCAGAATGTGCCTCTGAGAAATTCTAGTGGCAGCCAGGAAAACAGATTATTGTCAGGTCCTCCAATGCAGCCTGCTATTATTTTTTATCTTTCACCTCTCTAACCTGGTTTGTAATCTCATCATGCGAATTTAGCACTTCACTTCTTTAAAGATGGAAAAGCCTGCCTTGTGTTAGGAGGAATCACAAAGTATAACTAAAAGATATGAAGAACAATTTTTCTTTAAAATTGGTGAATTTAAATAAAGTTCAGCATCCAAAGAGAGTTCTGGCTCCAGCAATCCAGAAGAGATTGGAAAATTTCAAAAGGGGCAAGGGGTTTTCCCCAGACTGTGAGGGTTATTTTGGCACTGAGTGCCAAGATAAAAGGAAAAGCCTTCCCTACCCAGAGCTAGAAGTGCCTTCTCGTGAGGATGATTTAGGTGGTCAGAAACCACAGAGAGTCTGACGAATCAGTTATGGCCAAGTGCTGTCAGAAAAACCCCGCTCTACCAGCAGCACGTGAAGGGAGGATACACGACAGGGAAAGGATGGGGGAAAGGAGATTAGGATACGCAATATTTTCGGTGAGACCAAATGAAGGTATCAAAAGTAACAAGGGCTATTGTGGAAGTCTAAGATGTCATGGCAGGCTCTGAGCAGTAGTTCCTGCTGGTACCTAAAATGGACCATAACCCTCTGTATTCAACTTTGGAAATTGCACCTCACACAGCTGGGAGATGAAACAGTCGTTTTGGTCTCTAATAGCTGTGTTAGAAGCCAGAAAGAGAAGGAGAAAGCAGCAGCCTGGATAGTCTGATATACAAATCCTTTTATTTTTTTCCCTCCAAAGAAAACATACTATTGCTTCCTACTTTAAAATAATGATCACAGAGAAAAACGTATATTGTAAAGTAAAATAAGAGTACAAGAGCTGTTTAGCTTCACTGATACCAGAATGGAAATGCAGACACTTCTTTTTGTAGTTTCAAATAACGCAGACGCTGCTTTGTAACAGGAAAAAAGGAAAGCCATTATTAGCAAAAATCTGTAGATTCTTTAGGTGGAAAAATACACAGCATAAATTGTTTACATTTTCAGAGAGGAGCATCCCTCAGTGCATCAAGCTGTCACATAGCTTAGCAGCATGACACATCTCAGTGATTAAATGCTGGCTCCCTGGCAAAACCCAAAAAACAAAACAAATGAATTTTTCAGTGGAGAAAGCCACTGTCCTCTTGTACAGTGGCCCTCACAGCTGAAAAGAGGCAGCAGCAGAGTGGTAGAAATCAGTCTCCCAGGAAGTGAACTGTAGTGTGAATGTACCACTTCACGGGGTATCTTTATCTGCCTTTGGTCTCACTCCACTATTGGGGTAAAATGCATCATTACTTACAGGTTTGGTTTCAGTTGTACACTATGCAACATGATGGACCTTGGAAAGCAATGTTTACAGCCCTCTACTTATTTTATGTGAAGCCCCAAACCAAGCAGAGTTAACCCAGTTACTCAGATGCATGAAATCAGAACAGTGACAAAGCAAGAGCAGCAAAGGCCACCTGCGAGTGGAGGAGAAGGGGAGCATGACAAGAATGTCAGGATCAGGGCTGGGCACAGTGATCAGGGTCAGACGCAGCCCAGTGGTTGCCCAAGGGGTGAGAGAGCTCCAGCTGGACAAGCAGCCAGTGGGTTTGGGTCTAGGTTCGAGTCTGGAGAGCTCAGTGCAGGCACAACTGCAACAGGGCTGCAGAATAACATGGGGAAAATTATATTAAATCCTCAACTAAACAGCAGCTACCTAGGGAAAGCAGGGCCAGGACCTCACTTCTAGTTTTCTTCACAGTAGTTCTCAGCAGGGAAGAAGCTGATCTTGAGCTCAGCCCATAAACCCCTTAACTCATCCAACTAAATTCCATAAGGACATGTACTCAAGGCGCTGGCATAAACTCAGGATTAGCTCTTTGGCCAATGCAAAAGCACTTGTAGCAGATGGCACAAGTCCATTTAATGATGCAGGTGCTTGTATGTGACTCATCAGCCAGTCTGAAAAGCAGAATTATCTGTTTTTCTTGCAAAGTTCACACTTGGTTATGCCCCAGCTGTTCACTGTTACCAGTCCCACCCATATGTTGCCACATGAGAAGTCAGCTTAGGCTTACTTCAGCTGGTATAAAAACAGTATTTTTTTTTGGGTGACTTAGTAATGTTTACCTACTTTTGTTTTCTTTATAGTGTTTGCAGTTCCAAAGGGGTCACATTCAGCAGCTGATCACGAAAAATACTCTCCTTAGATCAAAGAAAGAAATGAGCAGTCCAGCACTGTCACATGGGGCTGATGAAATGCACGAGCTGACACTTGACAGGACAGCGATTATCCCAGAGTTTAATAACATGTTAATCATCTTAAGAGTCATTATTTGCTCCCAGGCACACACTGTACTCCTACAGTGACATTAAAAAAATCCCCAACAAAACACACCAGAGGATATTTCTACAGGACAAAACATACTGGAAAACTAAACAGATGCTGTCTATGAAAACAGTCTCTTCAACTGTCCTAGAACACAAAACCACCAGAAAGGTGGTGCTCTTTTGTGCTGCTCCATGCTACTCACCCCAAATGATTTTGGATATAATTGCATAGACTTTTATCTACTAAATTTAATAATAATGTGAATATGAACGTGCAGTGTAGTCTTGGCATACGAACATGAACAGCAAAAACTTCCCCCCACACACACCTTATGTTTCTTATTAGATTGTGAAGGTTCCTGTGGAAAATCTGAGTTTGATTCATCTTTAGGTGACACACCTAACTGTGACTTCCAACAGAGTTCTCAGTGCCAGGTGCAGCAGTGGCTTTTAGTACTTTTTATCTGCATTATCTGTGATTTGAGGTCACAACTACTTTCACAAATGATACCAAACAGTCTGGAGGCTTTTAATTTTATCTGAACCTGCCTGAACTAGAGGTGGGATATGAGTAGCATGGGAGGTTGCAACGGACAGTAATGTTTGATGTGGGCATTGTCAGTCTGAGAATATTCCTTAAAAGAGTGTCCAAGTTAGACAGACCCATCTAGCCCACAGGGAGACTGCTCCTTCCCGAGGAAGCAACTGAGCCTATTTGGTGAAGATAGTCCCACTGGCACAGTATGGCAAAAGAGGAACGAGAAAATGACAGTCAGGAGCTTTGTCTGAAGCCTAGGCAAAGACAGTGAGACACTCAGTGCTCCCATGAGGAAAATCTCTAAGGACCAGAACAGAAAGTCACTGAGTTATCAAAAAGTCGATCCAGAAGGAAAGTCAAAATCTGCAAACTCCTAAACAGGAAAGACAGACATTATTTTTCAAATCTCATTTCACTTTGGAGTTATTATAGATAAAGTAGTTAATTACTGTAGATCCTATTCTAATACAAATTACTTACGAGTTTCAAAGTCTTTGGGGGATACTCACTCAATGTAGATCTATATGGACTCATCTGGGAGATGGGATTGGTCCCAGGCCCTGTCATGGGTCTGAACTGCACTTGTTTGGAGTTTGTTGTCCCCCAGCCAAGCATTAAGAGCCAGCCCAATCCCTGCCACTGCCTCATAAGGCATTTACACAATGCAGATTAATGGGAGTTGGTGAGAAGGTCATGTCCTGATACTAATGGAAATGAATTATTCCCAGAAATATATTTAGTCAAGACTGTCCAAGTCTTCAAGCAGTGAGGTTCAAATAGTTTCCTGTGAGATTTTTACAAGTTCATTTCTGTATCAGAGTTTTTATCTTAGTGTTCAGCTTAAATTTTAATTTCTTCCTTCTTTCTGCCTTAGAACATTCTAAAGAATTCCTCTTTCTTGCAGCGTATACCATTTGTAGACTGTTGGCAAGTCCTTTGTTCTCAACCACTTAACCTTCTTTTTACCAGCCTATAAATATTGATCCATTCCAATCTTCCAATCTTTTTGTCTATACAAAAGTCCCCCTGTAGTTATTTCTGCCCTATGCTGAATGACCTTCAATTTGTTTGTTGTAGTGAGCTACCTAAAAACACGTGTATTCTTCTGCCAGAGTTCTATGGAGATGAACAATGCCTCCTTATTCATGCTGCATGGGCACAGGCATTCCAACAATTTCTCAGTCCTTCATGTTACTCCTTCCCAGATTTGTCCATCACAGTGAGTATGTACAACATGAACTCTTTTCCTTGAGATGAACTGACATTTTTCCAGGTTGAATTCAATTTTTTTTGCATTTCATCAAGATTCTAAGACCTCCAAGAAACAGACTATTTGCTTCCCAGTTCCTTTCTATACTTTTTCCATAGCTCATCTAGAGTGCATCCAAAGCACATGCGGGAGGTTTCATTAACACGGGGTTTACTTCTTTGTCTTTGTTCTTAGTGACTGTATTTCCCCAGGAGTGATCTCTGCTGTACAACTCATCACCTTATTCTAACCCAGCATTCATCCATTTACCAAACTGCATCTTGATGTTACTCTTGACTCACCATTAGCTTCAGGAAACAAACAACTGTTTGGCAACATTAAAAGGTATCATAGCAGTTGAATCTTATTTCAGGAATGGAAACATCCGCAATTTTGGTGTATATATGAACAGATATATTTATGAAAATGTGTATGATTCACAGCAGAGATGACAATTTTATATTTCATAGTCATTGTTTCATAGTTCATATTTCAATCAGTTTTTAGTCATAGAGTAGATACTGCAGCCACTGCTGCTTGAAGCAATAGGTCTGGCAAGCTTGCAGCTGTCATTGCTATAATACACCGTGAAGCCATAGCATAAACTGTCCTGGATGGTGACCTGAAATCAAGAAGTTAAAATTCAAAATGGGAATTAAAAACAGAGGAAAATAATTTAGAGGGAATTTTTTTCCCAGTTCAATTCAACTTAAAATGCAAATTCCTAATAAAAAAGTCTGTCTCAGTAGTCATAAACTACTTCTGCTTAATATCTACATACAAAAAGAAGCCTGAAAATCTGTTTAAGGGAGTTGCTCTTAGATGCGTTGCCTGTTGAGAAGAAATTTTCCTTCCGTATTCCCACCAGAGCAAATGAGATGCCACTGAGCTTTGGAAGCACTGCCCATAGCCACCTGCAGCTATCTGGCCTTAGTCTAAGTCCTTTCTTGGATTTAGACAATTAAGGCTCCATGCTGCAAAATCCCACTGTTTAGGGCTTATAGCACCTGCTAAAAACATATGGTTACAGCTATTTAGCTAGAGCTCAGAATCTTCTCTCTTCGTTCCTGTCTTTTTCCTCAAACTTGTCCTCACAAAAGGTCACAGAACAGAAGAAAGTCCTCTCTTTTTGTGAACCTGATATAATCCTATCAATTTACCTTATGTTCAACCCAGTTAATTTCAATTTACCCTTTTGTGATTTGTTTCCCTCAGAGGTAATAAACCTATGCTAACCATTTTACTTCCAGCCATTATTTGTTTTTGCCAAGCACCAGGGGAGAAAAATGAATGGTGATCTCCTGTGCTGTGCCTCCAGGTGATGCAGCACAGAAATCCCAGCCCGCAGCTTGCACAGAGCTGGGGCAATGCTGGTGGACTCTGCAGCTGCCCCTGGAGTGTGACCACACTGGGTGACACCTGGGGTTGGTTCCTGTCCCCCAGACCCCTGGGAACACCTGCCCCACGGCTCGATGTGGGCTGTGACATGATTCAGGATCCTCCCATCAATACACAGTCTGATCTGTGATACATCTTTCAATTCTGGCACGCCTCTGACACAGAAATCCTGCAGGCAGCTCTCGGTGGCAGCTGCTGCTCTGTGAGGAGAACACGTGGCTGTGGCCAGCACTGGACGCTCAGCGCACACAGCACTGAGAGCTTGACAGCGACCAAAGCACCTTGGTGAGGTGCCAGGTCTGAGGTAATGAGGAACACCAGCTTCCCAGGCAGATTCATCAGCTCAGAAACATCGTGTTAGAGAAGTTCCACTGCTCTCCATTTCTTGGTGGGCTGTAGATGTGCCCCTCGTGACACCTGAGCATGGGAAGTTCTCTCCTGGCTGGGACTCTCTTCTGTGTCAGACGTAACAACAGAACCTCCAGACTTCATCACATGCAAGACAAAAGAAATCAGGAGAGATCGGGATATATGATAATGTCATCTGTAAGCCTCTGGATCAAGGATATGTTGGAGTGATGCTGAACAGGGGTGTATTGTTAAGGAATGGCCTCTGCATTCTCCTGTGATCTTCCTCTGAATGCGTTTTGCAGTGTTCTGGGACCTCCTCAAAACATGCTGAAATCCCCATGGATTCCAAAAGCCACATCGCTCTCCACAATTTTTCTGATAATACCGATACAGGGAGGTCAGAATGTGATGATAGCAAACACTGCTGAAGTCACAGCACTTGGGACAGCAGTGAATTTAGCCCAAATGCACTAGCTCACAATTATATTTATCTCAAAACATTCACATGAAACTGTACCAGTGACTAATGAGGTATAATTTGGTGTTCCTTTCTGTATAAACTGAATGTTCTCCCTAAAATCCAGTTTCAGTGGGTATCTGTATCAGTTATAACTTTTTCAGCCAGCAGCCATTTCAGTTCATTGCTGAATTTGAGGCCTGTGGTTTAGACCAAAAGAATCATTTGAGAAAAGCTAATCTCAGGAGTCTGGTATTAGGTGCCAAAGTAGGGCTGAAATGTATCACACTGTGACCTCCACGTTACCCCAATTTCAGCTCAGGCAAACACTTTTCCAAGGAAAAAACATAAGTAAATCCTGTACCAGTATTATTTTAATTAGATCTGTAGCAAATAGCACAATATATGATTGCTGAACAACTCAAAAATAGCTTCAGCTACAGGTAATAAGAAACAGGTTAGAGAAGGGCATCGAGCCTGGAGATTTTCCCAGGCAGCAGATCAAACAGCTGAACTCTTGACAGACTCTGCTGCTTCCCTTTGCCTGCTGTTTCCTGGAACAGCAAATTCAGGAGCCATTTGTGAGTCACTGGTCAGCTCACCCTCACAAACCGTTAATGTCACATCTGAACTTTCAAATGTCACAATGGAAACAGAAAAAAAAAAAAAAAAAAAAAAAATAAAAAAAAAATCCAACTCAGAAGTTTCCTGTAGCTCAAAGAATGGTTTCCTTGTACTTTCTGGACACGTTTTTGTAATGTGTATTTCAGGTGGTTGACAGGCCTCTCTTTGACATAAATTTGGGTGGAAAAATGTGTATAGAAAAGCTCTTAAAATGTTCTCTTACAGTTATTCCACTGAATAAATATTTTTATTGTGGCAAAGCATCAAATGCAAAGTGCCATTTCCTGAGTTCTTGCTGAGGGCTTTCAAATTTTCTTTTCTTGAGAAAATTAGTGTGATGCCCACAGTTCCCTAGGGAACGAATGCATTTTACTCTGGCAAGAACCACAAGGAGATAAAGCTCTATAGGCTCATATTTTTTAACCCATTTTGCTCACTGATATTGTGCCTTAAGGAATGCAGAATAGCCTTCTGTGTGCCACAACAATGAGGACATCAGCCGGGGACATTTATAAATCTGCTGTTAATTGCTTGTATGCCTGGGCTCTAATGCTTACGTGCTTTGAGTCACGTATCTGGTGAGGTCAAAACGCAAACATGCCAACGATGAGGCAGAGTGGAAACCATCACAGGAGGATGAGGAGCCAAACTCTCCTGGCTGCCAGCTCTCCAGGTCCTTGCTGATTGATCCGTGCCTGGGGCTGGGGAGGGTTACCTGGGACACCACTGCTGCTGTTCCTGCTCCTCTCCTGGCACCAGGGCTCTGTTTATCTCCAGAACATCTTGTTAATGCCAGGCCCCAGCTGTGAAGAGCAAAGATGGCAACAACAAGAACTCACCTCTCTTGCTGATGAGCAAACTCTTAACAGGAGCCCAGCTCCACGGATCTAATTATAGGCAAAACCTCCCTCTCCGCTGACTGTGAAGAGGAACAGAGTAAATCTTACCTGACTCAGAGCTAGAATTTGACTGAGATTATTGTCTGATGGAGACATAGAATATATTTTTTTCTTTAGGTACTTTAATATCTGTCTTTTTGATAGTCTGCATCTTTAAAAATAGTAAAAATATCATCAACTCTCTCAAATTATTAAAACCTGCTTCTAAGAATACTATCAGATGCCCACAGTTCAACCTGTTGCACAGAGAAATAAAAAAATTTACAGCCTAAGGGAGGTTAGAGCTCTGAACTTCTCAGGAAGACTTTCTGTACAGGAAATCCACAAAGAGATTTATAAATTCATACAAAAAAATCATTACATAACAAAAATATGAGCCTCGTATGTCCACAAACTGCCCTGTTCCATATGTCTCTCATCACTTCGAAATAAAACCAAACTGTTTTAATCAACAAAGCAGAGGTACTGTAGAAAAATAAAAATATTACTTAAAAAATTGTACTGTCTTTGTACAGCACTTGCAATCATTAGGTCTTAAAGTAATATGCAGAAGTATAATGACCCTCAATGTCTAGATGAGAAAATTCAGGTACACAGAGGTGAAATCACTTGCCTAAAATCCTCCAGGGGGTCAGAAATCTCAGTGAAAAGAGCAGATTTCCAAACTTTTGCAACGCCTTGACATGTTGAAGAATTTAAAAGAGAAATTGCTGACATTCAGGTCAATTCATAACCAGAAAATTAAATTCAGGCTCCCCAAGAACCCAGGTACTCAAAAGGAGCATCGGGCATTGCCATGGAAATTTATCCTCCTGAACTAGGTAGAACCTCATGTTCCAGGTACGTTGTATAAAACTGGTAAATATTAGTGTTTGTCTTGAAGAGATTAAGTTATAGTTCTTTTCTTTATAAAAAATTCTTTCTTACATCTTCAGAGTTTCACAGTTTTGGCTCCCTTGCTATTAACTACACATCTATTTCTTAAAGTTTTCTAGTAACAGCCACCTCAGAGATCAAAGCCAGTCAAAGTAACAGGGGGTGCTGGGAAAGAGTTGTATTCTTTTTAGCAGTTTCCTGTGGTTTCGATCAAAGTACACAGAGAATCCCACTAAGCAGAAACTGAATTCAGTGGGATGCAGCTCAATTCAGCTGAAAAATAGAAAAATAATCTCCTCTAGATCGTTGGATGCATAAGTCTGTGTTTATCCTCTTTCTGTGTCTCATCTCCATTTTTTCCTACAAGCTGTTCATTCTGTGTGAGCAAACGGAACGGGTTCAGGGGTGTCCATAAACCAGTGAGGGTCACAACTGCTTCCACTTCACCTTCTCCTTTAGGTTCCCAATTGCCAGGCTCTGTGGCTGTAAGAGCACGAGGAAGAGCTGCATCAGAGGTCCTCAGCAAAGCCTGGAGAGTGATTGTTAGTGTAGGTGGCACCAGGCTTTGCTTTTGAGAGCAGAAGTGTTCTCTCTTCGAATAAACCCACATTTCAAGGGCAGAATACAATGCTTACAAGGGCAGAATACAATGTGTACATACATCTTGTATTGCTTAGGAGAAGGTCCAGGAGGCCACTGTTATATATGTTTGAAATGGAAAAAAACCATCCTTTACATGACTGCTCAGATTCACCTAAACAGAATATTGGAAGCCAAGCAGATAAAATAGATTTTTTACAGCTGTTTTATTTTCTAGTGCCAAGTGTTCTCAAATAGATCATCAGAAGCAAGAGAATCTATAAGTTTCTTTACAATTTTGGAGTACAAAGGATGGTTACATGAGAAAGCAGCATTCATACAAGATAAACAGATTTCCTACCAGTGTAATAACAGCAAAGCAAAAGATTTAATACCCTATTATTTACTGAGAAGAGTAGCTTGTTGCCAACTAGATTAAAATACCTCTAACAACTTCAAATAAAATTAAACAAAATAAACCACTCAAAATGAGCTAAAAGAAACCTGAGTTATTCTGCAATGGTTTAACCATCTTTGATGAAACTCATATATTAAATTATACCAGTGCAATTCTGTGATAAAAATAGGGCCATAAATGATATGTTCATTAAAACCGTGGGAAAATGAATGGAATACTAATGAAATGAAACACGAGGGCAAGGGCCAAGTATATGCATCGATCATAAAATCCATAACCTGTTCCTGAAGTTAAATAAAACACACACGTGGTCAAGGTCTCTGAATTTCTGGAAAGACTAAAAGTCTGAAGACTTGATTGTTAGAAAAACAGAAGCTCAATTTTGTGGTATGAGACCAAAGAAATAATTCTTGCAGAAAATAACAATTTATTCCTTTTAAACAAACAAACAAACAAACAAACAAACAAACAAACAATTCTTAATGGAAATATAAGTTTCAATATTTCTTGTGAAGATAAACATTATTAGTATTGTTGTTGTTGCTTTTATTATTATAATTATTATTAATAAATTGGGATAAAATTCCCTTCAAGTTTTCAATAACTGAGAAGCAGCTTTTTGGCCCATCTCTATGAAACTCTCCAGGCCATCAGCTCTTCAGTGTCAGGCCCATTCTGTTTGTTCCCAAGAACTCAGAACTCCTTGGAGCACATGGGACAGGACGGGGAATCATGTGGATGTGCCCACATGGCACAGGATAACGTGCTGATGATGTGAGATGGGGGATGTGAGTACCTAAACTGGTTTTTTCACAGTGGCTTGATAAAGGAAGGCATGAATAATTCTGTATTCTGGCATGCAGAATGGATCTTTGTTCTGTGCCTGAAATTCAGGGAAAAAACACATCTGGGCAAAGGGTGAGCTGTGGTCTGAGCAATGCAGGATGTGGCAGGACTCCTTGCCTTGTCTGATTTCTGGGGAGGGCAGTGCCATAGAACACGTCCAGCCAAAGGTTTGGAGGTTGGCATTATCAGCATTTTCCAAAGGAAACAAATTCCTCCTGAAAATTTCCAATGAGCTCTTATTGCATGCTGATATTGAAATGTCAGCACAGCCAAATCGCATTTTTCTTATTTCATTTTATCTATGCCCCTAAATTCTCCCTTTCTCATTTGGGATCTCCTCCTCTTGTCCTGAACTCAGCTGTGACAGTCATTATACAACACTGCAGTGATCTTTTGCCCCCTTAAAGGCTTTTTCTAAGTGGTAGATTATTACTCATTTATAGTTAGATTGCTGCTCACTTAGAAAGGGCCTGATTTTGCTTTTGCAGTCCCCTTAATTGTGAGACATTGCACAGAAAATATGTAAGTGGTGAACGAATAGGGAGAAGGAGAAGGTCAAGCCCAAACTGATGAGGTTCTCTAGAATAAAAAAGGAGTTATATAAATAGACAATTATATTTTCTCATTAACAAGAAAGTTTTTTCATTTTCTTTCTGGGTCTTTGAATCTGCTGTAACAGTCAGTGAGAACTTTTGTTTTCACTGCCTGACTCTGGTTATTCTCAAAAACTTCTAATAGAGGGTTGAGCTTGCAATTTCCTGGTGCTATCAGATGGAGAGCTCTGTGATTATGTTAGTGGGCAAGAGATGAAAACATTCCTTAGGCTGAGAGCTGTCTGAGGACGAGCATTTCAGCCTTAATCCTGAGTGGCCAAATTTTGCTTGCAGATTCCTCAGCATAAATCAAAGGCAACATTATCACAATCATGGGAATTAGAAAGGTAGAATCCTAACAAACGAGAGGAAAACAAAACCTCAGGGGGTTTGAAGAATGTGGATTAGTTTAGGTAATTTTGAGCAACTATTCTCAAGGAAGCACTTGGGGACAGTTGAGTTTAATTAGGCTGCAGCTCGTCCTCACCGCAGGTGGTTTTGTTTCTGCCACAAAGCTCCTTCCTCCTCTCAGGTGTAGAGTGAGCACCAACAAACCCCTGGAACTGCTCCTGCTTGAGCAGGAAGGGAGAGCTGACTGGGCCAGTCTATTAAAAGAGGTGTCGTGTTGATTTTGACTTACCAAGAGCTAAATCTTGCTGCCAGAGGCCAGGCTGGGTGGGAAGAGGTCCTGGAGGGTGTGAGCTGGGCTGGGAACAGGTCCTGGAGGGTGTGAGCTGGGCTGGGAACACACTGGGCAGCGCGAGAGGAGCTGCACTGGCACTGCTCCTTTCATCCCATCGTTATTCCTGCCTGGGCATCCCCCCAGGGGTTTTATGCTCTATAGACTAAATTCTTCACCTTTTCCTACTCAGACCTTTACAAAAATGCCACATATATCTGCTGGAAAATTTACAGCTCTGATCCATTTGAAGTCAACACAACTACAGGAAGAAAACTTCAGCAAGTGCACAAAGCTTAGGAAGAGGCTTCAGGTTGCTGGGGCAATTTTTTTTTCCCATTATTTTTAATTCATTTCAGTTACATTTTAATCAGGCAGAAAAAATGTGAGTCTAAAAGCAGTCAGAATTAATTATGCTTTGTTTTTCTATATTCATCCACAATTTTTCTTAATGCAGTGTCCTTGACATGTTGCGTTTGTGACAACAATGTGGTGGAGTGGCTCAGTTTTATACATAATTTATTGAAAAGTTTTAAACTCTACATTCCTTGAGTCATTTTCATGCATAATTGAGCTTAAATTGCATTTGGGTTATTTTGGATTAGGAAATCTTATACTGGATCAAGTCACATTAATATGTGCTTATCATCTAATAAGAAGCCATTTCTAGGTCCTTACTGATTTTTAAATAATCCTTGAATCTCATTAAAATGAAATCAAATTGCTGTGATTTTAAAATCTAAACTTGGAGTTTGAGTATATGAAAATAGGGATTTTTAAATTTCCTGAGTATTTCCTAACTTTCTATTGAATTATGAAGTTCTCCCAAAAATATTTCTGCCTGTGTTGTCTGGGTTTAAAGTATTGATCCTAGTCTTAGAGAAACATCAGAGAACCAATGAACTTCTGGCAAAACAGACAAAACGAATTGCAGGCCAAACTATAACCCCAATGCTCTGAGACAACCTTAGAAGCTCTTGTGAGGAGCCACTTAGATCCTACAGCACGTCCCACTGGGTGCCTTCAGATACCACCTTCCTTTGTACCCTCACAGGGGCAGCTGGTCTCGAACAAAATGGGACAAAGAGCAGGAAAATGGGTGCATAGAGGCTGCTAATTTGGGAAGATGTGAGTTTTCCCTTCCTTATCACACAAATTCTCACAGTAGTCGCTGAAGTGTCCAAAAATAGGAGCTTGCAGCCCTAACTATAGCCTTGTGAAACAACGAGGAACTCGTAGCATCTCTCCATCTCTCCTGCTTGGGAGACTTGTGGTTTGGGAAGCAGATGGATGAAATGGTGCAGCACATTTCAGCCACTCTCAGTACGCTGGCAGAGTATTGCAAAGTGCAGCACAGTCCAACAATATCGTTTTAATTATGACACAGCTCAGGTTTTACCATCAAAATAATTTTGGCTTAATTTTGATTCATATTGACATGCTAACAGGAAGAAGGGATCATGGGGAAAGAGAAGGAACTCTAAAAGATATTAATATTCATGCCAGCAAAAAATTCATCATGCATGACCTCATACCTCAAAAGTGTAAAAAAGAACACTATTAACAAAGGCAGCACTTGAGAACGTGGCTGGGTTTGTGCTGGTGTCAGCATTTCTGTAGGACATCATTTGCTTTCTTTTTTCATTGTAATTGGATCTTAAAACACCTCCTTGGTTCTGCAACTTGGAATTTCAGTGCCTGCTCAGCAGAAAGATCTCTTAGAAAAATATTTGGAAATTCAAATCTCTTCTGAATATTGAATAAAACATAGTTATTTAGACCCTTTAAAGGAGGCTTGTTCTGATGAGCTCTCACGGCACCTTCTTCTTCAACAAGCCTGCTGTCTGACATGGCTGCTCACTTAGATGCTGCGAGTAAACTTTTGCTCTCCCATTCCTCCTGGAATTGATGCATCTAAGAGGATGAAAATTTGTTTATATTACTACTTTGTACAACAGAAGAACCACTACATTTTCATTGCCTCCCTTTGAGGATCTCCCTGAAGGCACAGGGTGGCATCAGTCCGAAGAGTCCAGCCTTCAGAAGTTTTGTTCTTGACAATAACATGTGAAAATGTGTTTGATTTTTTTCCCTGACTTCTCTCTTCATAAAAGATATTTTAACATGTAAAGTGAGTGTATTTGATATAGAAAATTAGTGGGCTAAGCAAACAAAGCACCAACAAGATTTATGTAGAGCAGAATGGCAGTTTAGTGGGGGTTTTTTTTCTGCATCACTGTAACTGTAAAAAAATCCTCATTTTATTGTAAATACTAATGTTAGAATGTTTATATTCTGAGATTGAATATTTCTATGCAATATGGCTTGACTTCTTTTAGAGTAGGAGTTCAAAATTCCTGAAAAAGTATATATCAAAAATGACAGCAAATGGGTAGAATTTGCAAGAGTTCAGGATGACGAGAAAAGAGCATTTTAGATTTCTGGCCAGTGATGTCACATGAGATGTGAGATTTTGAAAATTGGGCCCTGAGTTTTTTGTTTCAGCTTTCCAAAGCATTTACTTGCCTAGAGATCAAGAGAAGCAGCCAGGGAGATTTATAGAAGCACCTAAACACTGGTTGTTAGTCACTGTAAATTAAACATGTAAGTCTGTCAGAGGCTTCTGTAGATCATATCGGATGTCCAGCTGCATATTTAAAAATAGAAAACAATTATAAATCAATTCCTTTGAAGCTATAACCTCTCATAAACCTTACCAGCTATTGGCATCTCAGCATTCAGAGATAGATTGCTCACAGCCCCAGTCCTTATTTTAAAGATGCTCTTTACCTGTATGATGCAGCAACAAAACACAGATGGAAAAATCACAGCTGAAGCATCAGAGTGTTTCTGCTAAGGGATGGCACCTGAGCTACAATAACTGTAGGGTTATGTCATGGAACCCCGGGGAAGTATTTTGAGATGTTTTCTCCACTGAGATTTTATATTCATGTAAAGGCAGGTCAAAATGACAGTGATTTGTGATTAATTTTTCCATAATATCATTTAATAATACCGATTAATAATACCAGAAGGAATTTTTCCTGTTTCAGCTTACTCCTGTGTTGTTTAATATAGACTTGCTAGGAATATACAGGGAGATTGCACATGTTTTGCTTGGAACAGATGCAAACTTGGATCTAAAACGAGAGGTGTGTTTTGTAGGTTGTTCCTGATGACATATGGGCAGGATAAATTCAGAACAGATTGTCATTTAACACCACCGAGAGCCTTACTCTTCAAACGAGGCTGGATACGATCCTAACGGGTTACATCCTGCCTGCACTCATGTCTTTGTGTCCAGAAAGAATTATTTCAGCTCCTTTGGCATGGTGACAAATTCACGAGATCACAGGTGTCATTTCAAAGGGTGATTTTGCTGACCTGTACTGCTGCAAGTGCCCCTGCTCTCGTGGTGCCTCGTGTCTCTTCGTGCTCCGTTGAATCCGCGCGCGCACAGCGCAGGCTCCTCAGGCCTCTGTGATACTGAGGCTCACTCCAGCAGTTCCAGCATGGAACACCCTCATGGGACATTTGATTCCCCAGTATTTCACCTCCAGGTCCATGTGGTGCAAAGCAAGTGAGAGCCAAGGGAGGGAAGGAAGCCCCACACAGGCAGCGATCGCACTCACTGGCAGCTTGGAAGTGCTGATCGGCACAAAGGTGTTGGGCTTTAGCTGTAAATCTGAAACTTTTGGCTTGCTAGACAGTCACCTGTGGGTGACTATGGATTAATGATGGGAGAGATTGCTGCTTTCCATGGAGCTGCCTTCTGGCTTGTAATCAGCTCCTTATTACCTCACCTGTTTAAGATCCCCAGAGAACGGTGCTGGCCTTTTCTCCAGTGACATGAGGAAAAGCAATCAAAAGAAAGGGAGGAAGGAAAAAGAGAGATCAGAAATAAGTCACTTAGTGTTCTGCTCCTCTGCTGGAAGCTCAGAGTGGGTGAGCAAAGAGCTGTGTGAGCTGTCCAGCTGCCAGAGGAGACCGAGGAGCCCTCTGAGTGCCCGAATGTGCACAGGATACCTGGCTCCATGAGACTGCACGTTGCGCCTGCGTGTGAGACTGGTCTTAAGTGATGTTCTCAATTTCCATATTAATTCAAGGACTGCAGCCAAAGGTAGAAACCCAAAGTCTCCAGGGAAGAAAAACAAATTGCTTTGACTTCTGAAGGAAATCGATATTAGACGGTGTATTGGTTAAAGTGTTGAAACCCATGGATCGGTTCCAGATCCTGTGTAAAGAGATCCCTTAGGAATTCTTAGAATAGATCTTCATTATATTCAGCTTAGAAACACTTCAAGCAGGAGACAAAGTAAAGCTGGACAATCCTGCAAGTAGCTTGTGTTTTGTCTTGGAACCTAAAATATATTTCAGTGTAGTTTAAAACAGGCTGCAAAACCTGTGAGCTCTGGCAACAGAAACACCACTCTGCCTTCACAATCTCCTACCTGGGACAATAATGAGCAAAAGAAGAAACACCAAAAGTTAAAAGATGATAGAAAAATTTACATTAAATGAGAGACAAGACAACCATTTCAATTACATTAACTTACAAAGCTGGATCCTAGAAGACCACTCTGTGGCCTTAAGAAATAATGTGGAATTAGAAGTAAATGTACAGGTGATTTACAGGAATAGGAATTTTAAGAAGACAGAAGACACTGTATTGGTTTAACCACTCCTAGGCAGTAAAAGGACATGCTCTTCTGTTCCAGCTGTGCCAGTGCAATATCCTGCCACTCTCAGTCTAATCCTCATGACAAATCCTCAGATTCCCTGTGACAGAAATTATGCTGCCTCCGATCTGCTGATGCTCAGGCTGCTTAGGTGACTTTTCCTTAACCTTTATCAGTCTAAATGAGGCACATTAGCTGAAATGGTTCAACAGCACGTTTTTCTCACTAACCCATCTAATTTTTGAATAAAATGGGTTAGGCAGCACACACACAAGCAGTGCTGCTGGCAGGTTTGAGGGGCTGTTACCTCCAGCACAGGAATGGTAAGTAGGTGCTGGGGACTGTAGAACTTTTGACAGCTTGACAGAACTGTTTGCAGAGTGAACCTCACACCTCACCCTTCTTCAGTTACCTCTTTCAGGTTCATTGCAACCTTCATGCTCTGGGCAGCGAGGAAAGTTAAGCAAAATGGTGGGGGAAAAAAAATCAACAAGAAAAAATTAAAAAATTCAAGACTGTTATAAAATCTTGCTTTGCCTAGTTCCACAGTCAAAGATTATAGCTACTCTCATTTAATTAAAAATCAGAACCAAAATACCTCTTTGGCAAAGATAGTGTTGGTTTCATAAATCAGTGAACAACCCAAATTTTCAAGAACTTCCTAAGTCTTTAAAAGGCTAGTAAAATCCATACCATCATCACGAGACATGGTTTCATAACTAAATACTTACTAAAGCCCGAAAGCACACATACACACTCTCAAAGTCAAAAAGCATACAGAGATCCATGCCACACTCCATTTACACAAAAGCCTGGTTAAAAAAGGAGCAAATCACCATCTGCTGAACCATCTGCTCCATCCAAGTCCTGTTCTTCATTTATGGTCACTGGGATAGGAGCTTCCACAAGAAAAAATGCTCAGCATCATCAGAATCCCCAAATAAATATTTAGTACCTTCTAATGCCACCATCAGCTTAGTCCAAATAGTGGTTTCAGGAGAAAATTTTGGCTGTGGACAGATTTGTCTGAGCTTGCTATATACTTGAGGATTGGGGACAGGTTTTTAAACAGCAGTTCAAGCGCTGAGTGAGTTATCTGAGGGGTTCTGCTATTTCTGCTTCACTGCTTGCCATGGCAGTAGCCCATCACCTTGGCAGAGAGCCGCTGTGGGAAAAGCCTGCACTGTTTGAGCTTGTGGGATTGTGGCCATGTGCAAAAACAGTGAGTTTTGCCTGTTCATCCTGGTGTGCTTCCAGTTTAAAAAGGAAAAGCAGTGAGACCCACAAGCCATGTATTTCTTTCCATACAACCTGGAAATTACATAATTTTTGCTACATGATAACAGTTTTAATGTAAGCCTTCTTTGATGTTTAGCCTACCAATGTATTTGGGCATTCAGAAATTACTTTCCTCCTCCAAAAACAAGTGTTCTGTGAAAGAATAGTCTCTCTGAATGTGATGTGAGCAATGAAGGATGGAAGTTTCCTCAGACATCTAAATATTTCCTCATCTGTTCACTCATCTATGTCTTAGAAGCCCACCCAGGCAGGCAGAAAACCAGGCTTTATACTTTCCTGCATTGAAAACACCTGAGTATGTAGAGGACAGCTGTATGCCTGGGTTATTTACTGTGCAAACAGCAGGAGATGGAGCAGACAGCTATTCCCGTCCCTTTGTCTGCAAACACTTGGGTAAATATTTAATCCAAAGCAGACCTGTTTGGTGCTGACGAAAATGGTGCATTCCCCAGTTTCCAGATGCAGCTGTTACTGCAGAGGTCAGAATTTAGTGGAGATGGGCAGAGGTATTATGAAGAGCAGGTGACATGGTGGCAGAGATGTGTGTTTTGGACAGTGCCTCTGAAGCAGTGATCACTCCTAGCTCTGAGCTTCACCCGCCACTGAGAGGCAACCTCTGTGCTTCACTACTGCTTTAGTAAAGTCACCTTCTGATGGACTTCACTGCAGTGAAATAACAAAATCGGTCAGATGAGCATTGCTTAGCTGCTCCAGTGCAAAACAGACAAGTTACTTTAAAAATCCCAGCCCAAACCTTGGTGCTCTGACATCTCGTGTTCCCTGTCACAGGCCACCTCTGCACAGCTTCCCACTGCTCATGCCCTGGATGTTCTGCACTGCCTTTCTTTTCCTGTCCAAACCACTTCTTCACTTTACAATTCTTCAATTATTCTGCCTTCAATCACTGAAGAGAAAACATGCATTAAAAAACCTAAAAAAGAAAAAAGTGTCCCCGTCCCTCTCAAACTCTTATTCTTCCTTTTGACCCTTCCTTTTCTGAATCCATTCCAGCAGATTCTCCCAATAGGGATTAATTGCAACAGCCCATCAGCACAGTTACCGTTTCCCATGTAAATGAGTGTGTTCAAATGCCATTTTCAGTCCCATAACAAACATACTTAATGGGTACTGTCACCGGGTTTCTGTAGCAATTCTGTGCCCCAAACTGCCCTCAGCAGGCGCAGCTTTGGGTAAAGCAAAGTGACCTTAAATCTTCTGCATTCTCTTTTGTCTTCAGCTAGAGATTGGCTTGGTTTCATGGCACGGAGCCATCTAATAGAGGCTGCTCTGGTACATCATGGGCTGGCACAGCTCCAAAGGGATATTCTTGCAGAAAAGGATATGCTGTGGCTGATGGGCATTTCCCAGATCATAGTCCAAGGACAGGAGGCAGAAGGCAGCAAAGAACATGCTGCCACTTGGTCACTCTCCCACCTTGAAGGCCCATTTACTAAAAGGAAATTCCCAGACACACTAGGATTTTGGTATGTTTAGTCCCTAGAACGGCAGAAAGGAGCTGGGAAGGGTCATTTTCTATCTCAGTGGGTTTTATTTTCCAGTGTTTCATAAGCTGATCCCTAGAGCTGCACAAGGCAAAGGGAATATCTTTGGAAGACTTTTACAGTCATATCTCATATACAATAATGATAATTCAGTGTGTAAAGCATAAACTAACAGATTTTAAGTTCATGCTAATGATCTATTTTTTAGTACAGAAGGAAATAATTTGCACAACTGTGTTAGCCATTGTTTATATAAATATTGTAGAAACTCATCATAAACTCCTGGTCTTGAGGAATGATGACCTATGATAGTTGAGCAGTTCTCAAGGTACCCATTTACCAGAAAGGGAAGCAAGACCTAAAATGAGCAAAATGTTGTGTTTAGAGTGGGATCCCAGAGCAGAATGCTTATTTAAAACAAGCAAGGTGAATACTAATCACAGCTAATGGGCAAAGCAGACTCACTTTCCACAGCAAAATGATTTAGTGCTTCCATTAGAATTCCCACAAAGCTTGAAAGCAAGACTGAGAACGATGCTGTGTAGAGGCTGACTTGGAACAGAGGCTGGTCAGAGAGAAAGGATAAGGGGTAGGGATTTATGGAAAGGGCTTCCCAGGGCACACCTCGGGCAGTGCAGGAGTCTAGCAGAGACTGCACCCAGGATGGACACAGTCACGGGTTTTTGGGACAGATATAAGTTTTGTCCATTTGCATATCAGAGATTCATTGTCCAATTACAACTTCAGGCAGTGCAGTCCCATTCTCCCAGTTTGCTCCCCCCCAACTCACTTTTGTTTCCATTTCTCGGGGCCTGGGACAGTGAGGTGTCCTTGATTCTCAGGCCTGGAGAGGAATTGTTGTGTCTGACCAAAATGGGAAAAGCAGTTGCTAATAGTATGAGAAGCTCAGAGTTATACACTAAAGAATTGCAAGATTACAAATATATGAAAATATAAAAGCTAAAATCCTAAGGCATTAAGAAAACTGGCATGCAGTTGTGCGCTGGTGTAAGAAAAACACAGCTCTGCCTTGAGCGTCGGAACCTGCAAAGGCAAGGATAAGTGGATAATGGACAGGATTAGCACAAAGCCCGGCTGCCCCATTGGGACAGTACAGAGGCAGTGTTTATTCCTCTCCTGAAGAAGAGGGAAGGCATCCAGGGCAGAATACCTGAGCTGGAGAAGGTACATCCAAAAAAGATATTGTGGGCTTTGCCCTGACTGCTCTTTGTTAAGGATGAAATCCTGCAGCAGCAGGACTGTGGTAACCTACTGTTCACTCCTCTAGGGACTGGCCCCTTCGGGAGCCTTCTGTGCTGAAGCACGAGTTTGACTGGAAATGGGATATTTATCTTAAACAACATTCATTTATTTTTTGCATCGCAGTGCATAGACTTGCCTGACTCAGCACAATTTGAGCTAGAAAGAGGCAGGAACTCCCTCATAATGAGGAAAATTCAGGCCATAAAAATGGACTTTACTCCTCTCCAGCTCTTTCAATCCCTGACAGAAAAAGCAGAGAGGATCCATATTACCTGATCATTTGAGAACTGTCTCTCTCAGCCTTGGCTTCTTCTTGTGAAAGCAGACTACAGTGCCCAGTCAACAGGGCTGCACACATCCTGCTTTCTGCACTGCACTTACATGGAGGATAAGGATATAGGGATATTTGGAGACAGTAATTTAGGGGAGCAACTCTTCTAAAAACAATGGACTTGGCAACATTTTCAGAAGAATATGGCTCTTCCTGTTCAACTCTCCCTTGTGTGTGTTTCCAAACACACCAATACAGCCCCTAGCCTTTTCACAAGTTTGTTTGATATATCACTAAGTACCCTCATATTCAAAAGCCACCAAAATGAATTAATGCCTTTCTATTTTACAGTTAGATATTTAACAATATTAACTTTGCGCACTAGAGATTTCTCACTGCTGCTTTTCCGGACCACACCTTGTTTCTGCTACTCACAGAACCAAAGTTTTACTGAAGAACCACTGCTGAAGGATGGGGAGCTGAGTGCTGCTCCAATTTTTGCTTTTCCACCAGATTTTCTGCCTGGATTTAAGCCATTTGTTTTTCATTGGCAATAAATAAGTCCCGAAGGTATCAGAAGTGGCACTGTCTGGCCTGTAGCACAGCTGTTACCTACAAAACGAGGAAGGAATCTGAGCCAGGTTCACTGGCAACACCTAAACACTGCAGTATACCCACATTTGGCTGGGAAAAAGCATATTTAGGTGAAGTTCAAATTCATGAAGATGAAGTATTCCATCTGCGAAGTAAGAGACAGTTAAACCTGTTTCTCTAAGGCTTCATCCCTCTGTTAGGAAGGTAACAATTTGTTATCTTTTAACTAATCCCATTCCAGAGCTGCTTTCTCCATGAGGAATCTTAATTTTGAAAAGCAAGGTCCCTTGTGGAGGTTAAAATGAACATTTTAACTAAGTCATTAGGAAATAATTTCTGGATCCTTTTCACCCTTATTCAGCGGCTACATTCATTAAATTTAGAGAATTCTGGGAGTAGAGATTGTAAGTCTTGGTGGAATTAAAGGCTAAAGAACTTCATAGTGTGCTGCACTCCACCATAAATCATGCCAGGCTACATGGCCAACCTCATTTTCTATCATTAGCAGAAGTGATCTTGCTCTGTAGGGTGAAAATATTTAAGAGAATTCAAAATTCTATGCCACCTGCAAACTTGTCAGGAGGATCCTCAAGTGAAAGGCCTGGTTTTTTTTTACTTTTCAATTATAACTCATCAGAGGGTTTGAACTGGGTGGCTCAGCAGGGTCTCACTGTCTCTAACAGCTGTGATTCTGTTTAGCAGCTGCCTTACAACCCAAGAGTAAATGCAGCCTTGTAGAAAGATTTCAAACTTGCAGTGCAAAACGGACCAAACTCATGATTTTTAAAATTTGGAAATTAAATGGGGAAAATTTATGGGGTTGATTTTGTCGGATTTTTCTCAAGAGCAAATGACTGAATAACATAGAATGTAAATAAGGGATTTTAGGGCTTTTTCTCAACATGTGAACAGCCCTAACTAACTGCAGTCTTCTGTGGTGAAAAATCAAGACCAGCTCAGCATTAGAGATGATAAAATTGTTCTGATTATTTTTTTGTTGAAAAATACCAGTTTATCAAAAGAGAGATCACATCAATAGAGACCTACTGGAAGCTGCTGTGCTTCCCAAAAATTTTTCTGGGCGGTTCCTTGCAAAATCCCAGCTTCCCAGAAGGTGTTGGTGATGCCAAGCTACCGCTGCACTGTGCTTAACCTGGGAAGCAGGCACATCTCAGTTGGAGTCCCTTGGTTCCTGAGCCCTAATTCAGAAGTATGGGCTTTGTGATGCTGCTTTGTGAGATTTCCGGTGCCTGTCGGAATCCTCCCGTCTGCAGGATGACAGATCTCTCCAGGATGAGGACAGATGTCTCCAGGATGAGGACAGATCTCTCCAGGATGCAGCTGTTCAGGGCCTGGAGCCCAGGCAGGACACCCAGACACCACTGGCAGGAGGAGCTGCAGTCACTTCCCCACCAGGGAAACAGGGCTGGGGGTGAGATGCACACAGGCTGCAGGGCAGGCAAAGGAGCAGACGAGCCAAGTGGAACTGCTGGGGGAATTTACAGCACAATCCTACTGAACAAGTGATCAGCTTTGCCTGTTCTTACCACAGATTGTATGGAATCCTACTGACTTTAAGTTAAAGAGTTCTTTGGTGTATGGTAGGCATACTAAGCTTCTAGAGACATCAGAGTCCTTCACTGTAATCTTACACAAAGTTTCTGGGTGTCTCTGCTGACGATAAACTCTCCAGGTCTAGTCTGGCAAAGAAAAATTCTTCCTGCCTTGACTTAGGATTTCTCTTTCTTAGCCAACTCCAAAGCTGCAATTCACTCTGACCCCAGGATTGCTGGTCTGTAAAAGCTGTAATGTAGTGAGGAATTGAGCATTTTTGCATCCAGCTGTCTTGCCCTTTTCACATTGCAATCAGCTTTATGACAGTGGTGCTTAAAGACATTCTTGCAGAGGCCACTGATAAAATATTTTAATCATGTCAAATGTCATCCTTGTAAATCCCTCAGACTCTGTCCTTACCATTGATTGAACCATTTCTACCAAGAGCTGATATTATGCCTATGAAGGTCATAAGTCTCATGCAGGGTCTAGTAAAACTTATTCAATTTTACTTTAAGTTCTCAATCCAAATACTAGCCATGCATGCCACTCTCAATTGGAGTTGGCACAGAGATTCCAGGAATGACAGCAGCATGATTCAGACTACTTTCTTAAAACCTTTCAGCATATTGACATTACATTAAATGCCAAATTCCAGAGGAACTGCCTTTTTCAATCCTGACATTGCCACTGTTATCTGTCACTATTACTGAACCACAGCAGTGCCTGGATCCCAAATTTAGATCAGGGTTTTAAAGCACAAAAAAAATCCAAGCCCACAGAAGGCCAGAGAAGAAGTCTTTACCCTGATAAATAGTTTAAGCAGACAAAGCCCAAATGGGATACAAATCAAATATAGATACCCAGAAACTTGGAGCAATTTACCAAGAGTTTTAAAGCAAGAGTGGCAACACAGGAAACAGAGCCAGTGCTTCTGAGCAGCTACACTATGCTTCAAAAATAAATTTATTATTTTCTTATTGCATGATTGATATTCCCTATTTAACAGACATCCAAGAGAGGCTGTTTAATAGACATTCACAACACAGTCAAGAGGTATTTCAAACCTACCTTTAACTGGTGAAGTTTTTTCATGTCCCAGTCATTAAATGCACAGAAGACCCATTTATATAGGAGGTAAAATAGAAAGAAAAAGGGAAGGCACAAATGTGTTTTGCAAAGTTACAGCATATTACAAAGATCATATATGAACTACCCACACAGAAAAATAATAAATCACACAGCATCTGCCTTCAAGTCCTGCATGCTGCTGAACTACAGTGATGGAAAGAGTCTATCTTTTATATCTTCCATTTCCAGTGAAGCTGATCTTTTCCTCCCCAGTGATTCTTTCAATTAATAGCTTTTATATGTTCCTTTCCAACAGGGAATTTATCTTACCTTGAATTTTCCTGTAGTATTTACATCGTGTGTGATTCTAGCAGAGACCACAAGTGAAGCCTGTAGTTCAGAGTGCTGAACCCTCCTTACATTAATGACTCTTAAAGTACTTGGGCCGTGAAAAGGGGGCATTAATTTGATGAATTATCAGCACGGGGACTCCTGCTCTGTGTGCAGAGCACTGAGCACTCTGCAGTGACCTGGGCTGGGGCCAAACTCCACTCTGCTGTGAGTTTGCTCCATCTCCTGAGAGCCACAAGGATCCTGGGGCAAAGAATTAAATTGCTGCACCTCCATATCAGATTGATCCACACCAGTCCCAGCAGGGTCCCCATCGGGGCAAGGGCATGTAAAGGAGACCTGAAGTCCAGGCTGTCCTTCTGCCCTTTGCTTGTGTAAGCTTTCAGGGGTGAGATGGATTTTGAACTGTGTAATTCCACTGACTTCTATGGACTCATTTCTGCTTTCAAATGAAATTGGGGTCTAAGAAACCAGACTTGATAGAGAAGTGTCCTAAAATATTCTAGAAGGCTGTCCCTGCAGTCCCTGGCACTGCTTTTGATGGAAATTTGCATGTGCGTCTGCACAGAAGTGGATTCAGAACTTATTAGATAGATTTGAGCCTAAATGTAAAACATCTGATTTAACATTACATGTTCCCATGAGTTTTGTTTGTTTATGTGCCTAAGCAAAATTCAATGATTGCCTGTTAACATATTATTCAAAACATAAAAATCAATTAAAATAATTTCCTACAATTCACTCATAGCCAAATGCTGACACAGTTTAAACTCGCTACTGCCCTCAAAAGCAATGGGAAAACCAAGATAAAGATGAATATGGATTTATCCGCTTTAAGAAAAAAACTTCAAGTGTTTTTCCACCCACATTACAAAGTAACTGAAGAACAATGAATAATTAAAAAGATTGGTCAGCTTTTAAATAAGCTTTGCTCATATGTGCTCTAGATTAAATAAAGCTATTGTGATAACTTAAATAAAATTAATTCTATTTTTAGAGGATTTAGTCTAACTGAATGTAGCTGGTAATTAAGGAAATAGCAGTTCTAGCACTTGCTCTTTCTTGTATTTTCTTGCAGACAAAGAACACACAACTTCCTACAGCCCAGGCACTGCAAGCCTTCCCAATATGAAAAAATGTCTATGGCTGGCAAAACCCTGTCACTACAGTCACAAAGGAATGATAAACCACAGAGAATATTAGAGTCCTCACAGGCCTAACGTTTTGATGGCGATAACTCTTCATTTCCGAAGGATTCTCACAATTTTTGTAGAATGTGACACCCCCTGGAGTCTGCAGGTTGTGATTTGTTCTTCATGGATTATGAGCATTCTCTCTATTTCACCTCTTCCCTGATGGACAAGAGATCCATCTACTCCAATCACAGTAGAATTTGGCCTGTGAAGTAGGAGTGATGCAAAGACTGAGCCAATACTTGTATTTTAAGATTAAGATTTATTTGTTGTTGTTCTGACAGGACATGCTTTGTTCCTCCTTTTGTTCAGGAGGTTTAGCTTAAAATGTGCTGAACTCTCCACAGATCCTACATTCAAAAGCCAGTGAGAGCCTATAATTAAAGAGAACTTAAAATTCGGTAAGGAAATACTTTTCCTTTTCATGACTTGACTGGTTATTTTAAGTAGGGAGTAACTTACTTCAAGTTATAATCAGAGAAATTAAATGGTTAGAACACAATAGCTGACTTTCAAAGGCATTTTGTTAACAACAGGATTTAAGCACTGCTGTATCTTTATAAATCTGCTCCACGGGTCCTTCCTACTAATGAAGGAACTAAAATAATATTAATCTGTGTTGGAAATGGGGAGCAGTGCTATGTTTCCATGATCAGCAGGTCCCAGGTGGGGAGTCAGGCAGCAATGAAGATAATTTGTTTTTATGCGGGGAGTTGCTGGTGTCCAGCTTCTGCTCTGAACACCCCTCCTCATCCCAGAGCCATTTCATTGGCTTGCCCTCTACTTCAAGCAGTTAATTTCAGCGATTTTTCCCTCTCAGGCTAATATTTGAGAGGAGGTTTTTATTCAGGCAACCCTTGTTTATTGCCCTATACACTCTACAGTAAGTCTGCTCTGAACTTGCCTGCTTAGTGGGGTTTTTGTTGTTGTTTTGGAGGATTTTTAACCTGTTTTTTGAGGGTTTTTTTTTTAGTTAATGCAATATTATAGATTGCCAGAGATGCTTGGCAGGTTTTTGATTCCGGCTAAATACATCCTGCCTTTCCCCATGGTAACTATTTATCCAGATCCCTATTTGCTATAAATCCTTGCTACTCACTGCAGATCAATGAAGTAATAACGGTGTGCAACAAGTTAATAACTGCCCCCCTTAATGTCAAAGGCAAGGAGAGCTTTGAGGAACAGTTTATCTTTAGCTTCAAGCTTATTCACCGGAGGCAACAGGACTGAGGAACACGTGTAGGTGTTTTCTGCGGCAAATGTGGCTCAATGGAGAGTCAGAGCCGAGCTTCCTCTGCCAGAGCTATCTCAAGTAAGTGACACAGATTAAAATGCAGTACAAGAGTTTAGGAAGAACCTGTATGAGAAGCAAGCAACTAAATACAGTGTTATGGTTTGCATCTTTTTTTGCAGAGGGGAATTAGCTGAACCAATTTCCGCGCTTTTGGTGGAATACTCACTGAACAATCCCATTAGAGAAAGAGAAATTGAATGGGCAGCCAATCGTAAAAATAATTGCTCAACCTTTATCCTTTCCAGCTGATTTTTGAGAATCTGAACTCGACAGAACTCCACAGGCTAAGCATGAATTGATTCGTCTAAAATTGAATTAATTTAATTTGGGAACAGTCATGTTTGAAGGGAAAATGTTGCTTGATCAAAATTTATTATTTTGATCTCTGATTTCTGTGCAAGTGCAATCAAAAAATGAAACACCTGTATTTGGGGGATGATCATGTCTAGACATGAGGCTGCTACTTTTTTATATCACCAGCACCAGGAGCAGACTGTTTGTACAAAGACCTTTAGACAGCAGTTCCAATATGAAAGCAAGGCGTGGAAGTCCCAGAGCTCCATTTTCTCCTTAGATACTGGGTGAGAAACATAACCTTTCTATATTTGATTTTGACATAATAGCAAGAAATGTACTTACCAGCCCAACTGACAGCCACACTTGCAGATACATTATACATTTAGAAATGTGTAAAGACGAATATTACTCAGATCAAAAGCTGCAATTTGAAAGGTTCCAAAATATAAAACACATAGAGATACATTAATAGTATAGAGACTATCTATAAGCTGACCCTGCACATCAGAAAACATGAAAGGTTCCAAAATATAAAACACATAGAGATACATTAATAGTATAGAGACTATCTATAAGCTGACCCTGCACATCAGAAAACATGAAAGGTTCCAAAATATAAAACACATAGAGATACATTAATAGTATAGAGACTATCTATAAGCTGACCCTGCACATCAGAAAACATCACAAGATTATCTGGGTATTTTTTAAGATGTCTCATCGTGGGAAACAGCAGTCCAAGAGTTAAACAGAGCAAATGCATTCCAGAGGCTGATATGAATTTATCTACAGGCCCACAGGTCTGCCAGTTAATGTTTTTATATCAGGTAAGGTTGCTGAACTCTGCAAGATAACAGTGAAACGGTGTGATTTTAAAGCCACCATTCAGGCTACATTTATAGCCAAACTCATAGACCCCAGTTTGTGGAAGGGCTAAGAACTTGCTGTTTCTACTGCTTGCCCTAGAAAACTAGGGATGCTTAAAACCTTGAAATTCGTGTCTGAGTCTGGCCAGAGAAGGACTGCAGAATTACACCATATATCACCATGTAGCTGCAGCATGTTTTTTCCTTTTTAATCAAAGATTCATACACAAAGAGCTGGATTTCTTCTATCTTACCACCTCTTAGTTAAGCACAATCACTTCCACTGATTTGTGCTACAGCAGCACCCAGGGTGCCAACACTGAAGCCCGCTGTANTGACCCTGCACATCAGAAAACATGAAAGGTTCCAAAATATAAAACACATAGAGATACATTAATAGTATAGAGACTATCTATAAGCTGACCCTGCACATCAGAAAACATCACAAGATTATCTGGGTATTTTTTAAGATGTCTCATCGTGGGAAACAGCAGTCCAAGAGTTAAACAGAGCAAATGCATTCCAGAGGCTGATATGAATTTATCTGCAGGCCCACAGGTCTGCCAGTTAATGTTTTTATATCAGGTAAGGTTGCTGAACTCTGCAAGATAACGGTGAAACAGTGTGATTTTAAAGCCACCATTCAGGCTACATTTATAGCCAAACTCATAGACCCCAGTTTGTGGAAGGGCTAAGAACTTGCTGTTTCTACTGCTTGCCCTAGAAAACTAGGGATGCTTAAAACCTTGAAATTCGTGTCTGAGTCTGGCCAGAGAAGGACTGCAGAATTACACCATATATCACCATGTAGCTGCAGCATGTTTTTTCCTTTTTAATCAAAGATTCATACACAAAGAGCTGGATTTCTTCTATCTTACCACCTCTTAGTTAAGCACAATCACTTCCACTGATTTGTGCTACAGCAGCACCCAGGGTGCCAACACTGAAGCCCGCTGTACACACACACACACACACACACACACACACACAGAGATACACACACACACACACACACACACACTGACTCCTGGCACGCCTGCACATTTTGCAGTTGCTCACGTCCACAGTAAGTGTGTGCACTTTTGTGTCTGTCTTATTTGTCAGCATTGTGAACCCACCTTGCATGTGCAGGTACAGCAGAGAAAAGCAGAGATCACAAACTCTCCGGGAGTCCAGAAAAAAACATCAAGGTGGGTAGGTATTGACACTGTTAAAAACCAACTCTCTCTAATCGCTGGCACCATGGTCTGGCTCACTCTTGGTGCAGTTATGTGGTGCTAAAGGCAACTAAAGTTACTCAGTGGACAGTACAAAAAAGACACTTGTCAGAGACACGGGAGGGGAGAGTTATATAAAGATTCATGAGCTAAACATTCTTGCAAACCCTCGAGCCCTCCTTGTGTATGCCTTCTCAGCAGCTAGACACGATGAAATTTCCAAAGGGAGAGCTTCTCGCGAGGGAGTTCACAAAATACTTGCTCTCTACACCCAGTGCTGATAAATATTTCCTCTGTAATAGACATCTAAACTCCCCAGGCCCATTCTGTCTTTTTATTTATGGTTTGGACAGAATTTTGAAAAAGAAGGTTGTTCTATTAGAAACAATAATTGGCATGTCCTTTCACTTTTTCTGAAGAGGTGGTATGCCTGTAAGCCTTAAACAACTTTTTTTAGGTATTCTTCATTATCATGCAAAGGAAGTAGCCCTTCCTCAAGAAAGGAAGGTATCCCTAAGCAGGAATAGAAAATGGACAAAGAATAGCAGACAGGTTCATAATTCTTGCAACTGTCAATAGATCAGGAGAAGGTTCTTCACTCAGAGGGTGGCTGGGCACTGGAACAGGCTCCCAGGGAAGTGGTCACAGCACCAAGCCTGCCTGAATTTGGACAAGGCTTTCAGGCACATGTGGGATTGTTGAGGTGTCTTGTGCAGGGCCAGGAGTTGGACTCTGTGATCTTTGTGGGTCCCCTCCAACTCAGGATATTCTGTGATTCTAAGACTTATCTCGGTTGTTCAGAATTAGACAAAGAAGATTTTAGAATCAGCAAACACCTTAAGATAAAAGAACATTTCTCTTTTCAAGTCCAGTTAAAATATATGTGTGGTTCAAGTTCCTTCTATCTCCTGCTAGCTTTTAGCCTTTTTTAATGAACTCTTTACTAATTGGGAAAGGTCCTTTCCAATTTGTGACATGATTTTGGATTGCTTAACAGATGTAATTAGCATTAGGTTGCTTTATCTCTGAATCGAGCATTTTCCTGCTCCTGCTATCTTCCAACATTTAATGCATTAGTGCTTCTTAATGCCTCCAGGCCATTATTAAAATTTGTCCCTTAATCTGGAAGTTTGAATTGATGGTCCCCTGACTAAAAACCACCACTGTCTGTGACCTCAGGGGAGGCAATGGGAGAGAAGGAAGGGTGGTGGCCCTGCAAAGACAGTAAGGATGCACGGACAGGAAGGAAGTCATTGAGCAGCAATCCCAGCACTAAGCTGAAGTGAAAACCGAGGGAAAAGTGACTTTCATGTGTCCCATTCTAGAGTGCACCAGGTATTTCAGACTCTAGAGCAGAAGTCCTGACCTTCCCAGCATCACTGGCAGACCCGAGCCAAAACCACAGACCCTCCAGCTCTGCCTGATCCTGGAACGAGACCGAATCAACCTTTAACACCACACAAAAGTAGCCACTGTAAAGAAATCTGCAGTGCAGAACAAGTTACAAAAAATGCAGAAACTACTATCTACATGCTGGTAACTTATTTATTAGCTTATTGGCTCACTTAGAACTTATTGTTCACAGACAAAACAACCTGTGGCACAGGCAGAAGGCAGTCTGGCATGCAGGGAAGATAAACAGGTACCTAGATACACACCCTATATCTGAAGGCATATTCAGTGAATGCCCTCTGGCTGGCCAAGTATGAATGAACAACTAAGAATTCAACCCAATGACCCTCACCAAAAAACACACAGTGGTTTTATTTGCAAAACCTGAAAGCCATCCTACTCTATTCTCAGCTCACTAGTATTCCTTATTCCCTTATGGGGCACAGAAAACATTGTGCCTTTGTTTGAACAGAGGTTATAAAGAGAAACTGGAAAAGGAAAGCAATAGTGAATGAGGTGTTTTTTAGAGACTCTTTTTTCCAGCACTTTTCAGTTTTTACTTTTGTGTCTTGCATAATAAAGCTAAAAGCTGGATGGCACCCACACGCAGCATCCCAAGTCTGAAATACCAAAGATAATTCAAGGAGCAGAGACTCCCTCCTGAGCCCTGAATGGCACATCTGTCTCAGTCCTTTGGGCTTCCTCCTTCTCGCTCAGCATTTATTCCCTCTCTTTGTGTGAGCACAGACCCCTTCTGTCCCACACAACTGCTCAGGCAGCTGCCTGGCCAGAGATGAACGAAACCTGCATTGCAGGGCCTGGAGCAGTGTCAGAGCTTGCAGAGGCAAAATCTGCTGCCCAAGCATAGCCATGGCCACTGGCCTGGGCCAGCCTTGGCCAAGGCACCGCGGCCTGTTTGAATCTCAAGTGTGTGTGCCAAAATCAAGCTGGCAAACATCTTACCTCACCACATACTTCAACAGCTGAATTATTCTGTTGAAACTGGGAATTTTACCATCCACTTCAGTTCACAGACAGTGCCCACACTGCCTCAAGGGGCAACCAGAGTACATGCCAAGCTGTCCTACTTGCTCAAAGCAGATGTGTTTAAAGGTAAAATCTTAATGACCGAAAAATTATATGCCATGTCTTTAATAGTATATCAGGTACTTCCTAGCTTCTGCTTTTATTCAACTTTGGCTGAAGTTCCATCCACAAAGAAAGTTTGCAAATGTACATGGAGAAAAGCCTCCCTCCTCTCCCAGCACCATGCCCACTGCTGCCAGTTTTTATGATTTGACTGAACAACAGCCCAAAGCTCCAAAAAGAGAAGGCCAAACCCTCAAAGCTGTTATTTTTACCTCTTGTAATCCTTACACCATTTTGGGGGTTTCCAACTGGCTGGCAGACTTTTGTAACATCTGACATTGGCAACACTGCATATTGCAGCAGCTGAGCTCACACCAGCTGGATCCTTCTCCATTTAAAGGAAGCTGATTTCAAAGCATACCCAGGAGGGCATCATCTAGAGATGGTCTTCCATGACTTCCCTCATGGAAAACAGTGTTTGCAGCCTGGACAAAGCTAAACTTTTCATTTTAATTGGCTTTGAAAGTGATAGCAAATTACCAAGACTTACTATTCAGAAGGAAAGGTAATCCAGTGGAAGGAAAGATGAGGAAAAGTGTGGCAATGGAAGAATGACCAGTTTTGCCTGGCTGTTTCTTCTTGTGGCAAAGAGAAATGTTAAGCAAGAGAATTGATTATTTAGACACATTACAAAGTATAAAAAATGGGCAGTTAAAATCAATAATCTCTTCAATATTATTGATTCCAAACTTTTCTGACTAAACACGAAAACCTGAGCTCCCAGGAGAAGGAATTTGGTCAATCTCTACAGGCTGGTGTCTTTCCCTGTACTGCAAGATACTTGAATTTAAAATGCTGTACTACTTAGCACTTAAAATCTTGGCTGTATATTCATCCTAATTACTTTCAAACCCAGCTTTGGACTGTGCAGGAAATGAGATAGCTGGCATGTCAGAGTAACACTGCAATCTTCTCTTACTGCCTTTTTGTGCTAAAAGAGGAGTCATGCATGGCGTGCTGCAATATTCCTTCTATTTTAAAAATGAGTAAAAATATATTTCTGCGATTTTTATAGTAGACTGAAAAACTCTTTTCAGCTCTGCTCAGTATGATTTTTAATAATTCCACTGGCTCTGACCAGAAATTTTATGAGGAAGCAACAGATAACTCACAGCAAAGTGCTTACTTCTCTGACTGTGATATTGCTTGGCTTGCTTGATGCATGGGGCAAAATGCAAGTTTTAGACATATTGCAGTGTCTTAGTGTCAGACAATTAAATATTGGTTAGTCAGTGTCAGACAGCTGCAGACTTGAAATTGGGACAAAAGGAATGAAATCAATCATCCTCCCTCGCACAGACAGTATTTGTCTCCCTGGGTTTGGGTGCTCTGCACTGCATGTACAGCCAACAAAATTTCTGCAGCTGATCCAAAGACCTAGGGGAAAAAAAAGGGCATGAGGGAAATCACGGTTGCTTTCATGTCTCTGGTTTTATATCTTTTCAGTTGCATCCCACAGTCCCTTTCACTGTCAAAAATGCCTGCAGCCGTGGCCCTACTGTAACTCAGTTCAGCCCCGTGTGGGTAAGTACACAGGACACTACTTTCACCTACCTTTTGCAACTGTGCATCCACAATTTCCATGCGTTATAATGACTTTTCCAGAAATCTTCTCGTGGATAGAATCCACAACTAAAATAGAACTACAATCCTTGATTTGCTACTGCACTTTTTTTGTGAGATGTTTAACATTCAAAGTCTGATGTGTATTGATAGGAAATTCCAGTCATACAAAATAGATGTCTGTATTCTAATTAACAAAATTCTAAACTAGTGTTTTGATGCTGTATTTTATCAATTTAAAACTTACATTCTCCAGAGTCTCTTTCAATATTATTTTTATACTTGCTGCTTCTATCAGGGAAATAATTTCTTAGAATATCAATGAAAATGGAGTATAAGAAATATAAGCAGTATTGGAAAAAGTGGATTAACCATCCAATTCATATTTATGGTTGCAGTTTCCCAATGTTCATTTAATTTAGGATAAATTTTACTAACGTGGCGCAAATACGAGAGTACGCCTAAGTTATTTCCTTATGCAGAACCTAGAATATTATCAGTGTAGTTACTGATTGTGCAGCAATGTTCAAAGGTTCTCAGAAAGCACAGACTTTTAAGAAGAGAAGATACAAGAGGACACGCACACAATATCAAAAAAGTCAGTGTTTGTGGTTCTGGGAGCATGGATTGATGGTCCTGCCCTCGGAGGAAGTTATAATTTGTATAGACACTGCCAGGCCTGACTTTTATCATGCCTCAGAAATCATTCTAAAGCACAGACCCGTTTGCCTGAAAGGGCATCACATGACATTTGCAGAATTTCCCTAGGGCAGAGCACAGTAAGGGTTTATCTTGCAGGGCTGTTTGAAGAGCCAACAATTCATTGATTGCTCAGTGCTGTGAAGACAGAAGCGTTACGTCAGTGCTTAACATTTCTCACAATTTCTATAATGATTATTGGTGCCTTGGGTCTAGCAGAGGAATTCACCTTTTGGAGACGCACTCTAATGGAGACTCATTTAGAGCTGGACGCTGGATTCAGCTTTCAGGGCATGTGATGTCACTGCTGTTTGTGGCTACATTTGAATATTTGCCTCTCTCATTATTTATTTATTCTTGGTGCAACTTGAAAATTTGTAGGCCTCTCTTTTGTAAAATTATAATTTATTTTTAATATAAATAGATATTTGTAAACTATAATAAAAATTATGTTGAATATAATTTAATTACAATTTATTTGTGCTCATATAAGCCAAACACAATAGTATAAAGATATTATGCACCTGGCTGTGATGCACCGTTCACAGAAAATCCCTTTTTGTTGTTAAAAAAGCTATCCCTGCCATGTCTCCACTGAGATCTACTGCCATGGCTCTGATAAGTAGTATCCCAGGAGCATGTCTGCCCTGAATGCTATGAAAGAAGAGATAACCTAGAATTGCTTTCTCTTTCCAGAGTACTCTGTCAAAACACAGTGTCTCCTACTGTGCTTCTGCTCCCAAATTTCTTCATTCAACTTCTGGCCCATCTTAAATACTCAAATTTTCAAATGGAAACACACAAACTGCATTAAATTTAAACCCTGTGCTCTTCCATGCTGACCAGGTGTTCTGCTCCTCATAACCCTATAGGCAGAGGCTCTGGATGTGGATCTCAGAAAAGGTTTGCACACTTTCAAGATTTTTTTTCCGCACTCTGAATGGTGCAAGGGAGCCCTTGTGTGGCAAATCATCCCTGCACCTGCAGACCTGGATACAGAAAGGCATCCAAGAAAAAAAACCCATTGGCTAAGAATTTTAGCCACTAGCTTTCAAGTAGCAACTGAATTATCATTATGATGAACTTTTTTAATCACTGTGAAAAGACAAGCATTTTGAAACCACGAATAAATGCACTCCCTGGATTTCCAAACAGCTTCCATTCCTCACTGTCAGTGCACTCTAAGTTGGCAATGCCTTGTATGTTTGGTAGCTTTTCTGCATTTAGTGCATTTATCAGTCATTCTGAGTTCCAATGTGATTAGCTGGTATCTGAACAAATTCCTTAGGCAGTCTTCCAACTAGATTATACCGTGATTAAAAAAATTACAGGAAAATTGAAAAAGGGGAATCTTCAAGATGGAGCAATAATCTCCATCAGAAGTATAAATGGAGGAGTCATGGTGAGAGTGAAGATGAAGTCCATTATTCTGAACAACTTCGACATAAGCATCGCAGCAGAGGGAAAATGAGATCACAGGGTGGAGATGAGACAAATCCTTCTAGTTTAGGAAGCAGCAGAGAGGCAGTGCTGGTGGAGGGGTTGTGCACACCCCTACCAGTTCCCATCATAACTCAAAGCAGAGATGAGGAACTGGGAGGGCTTCAGCACTTCGAGCCTTCAGGTATTGCTGCCACTTGGGCTGGGCAGGCAGAAATGCTGCTCTCAGGAGGCAGAGCTGCCCTGCCCTGGCTCATCCTCACTCCAGGCTCTGTGCAAGTAGCAGGTCTTTCCATCCATTGCCTTGCTCTTTTAGAGAGCATTTTCGGGATCCTTGTCCCTTACCCCCTTATTCTACACTTGCTGTGTCCAGATATGATCTCTGCTTCCTCCAGCTTCCTCCAGCTCCTTCAAAGTATTCCTGAAGGACTTGCTTGCGCTTCAGTTATTTTAGACTACATTTTTGAGTATCAAAACCTATTTTTGAGCATCCAAACCTATCAATCACAGAATTTCCAGCTCCTGAATACATGTAGATTTGCATATGCATCCCTGGGCAGGACATCACTGTGTGAGTGTGTTCTGGCAGTTCCACCAGGAGCTGTCTTGCAAAAGAAACCTTCCCACAGCACAGACTCACATGCAGCCTCCCTGCAGACCCCCTGCTTTTTCATGCTTAGGGTGTCAGAAATATCACACAAACCATTGAACTCCAAAGCCCCTGGACTATCAGAGAGGGTGAAGGAATGTTGGCACAGGACAGAGCATTTCTGGTGCCAATGCCTGCCAATCCAAAGGCCAGCTGGGAGGTCAGGGAGGCTGAATCACTGTCAGTCAATGAGGGAGCTGCAGGAGATGAGAACCCTGGTGTGGGCAGCAGAGGGACAAGGGAAAGTTCTCCCACAGCAGGTGAGAGAAGTCTGATCACTTCTTTACACAAATTCCAAAGCATAACAGCATGCTGCTCTAGGCCCTTGATAGAAGAAAAGCACACTATTCAGTGGTAGGGTTACACTGTTTGCATTTAGAAATGGTTTGTGGAAATGATTAGCAATGATTTTGAGACCAGTTTCTGCCTCAGCCCCTCTGGCTTTCATTGACAAAGGCCTCTGGTGCTCTCAGAGAGTTTTGCAAACACAGCATTCACGCTTTTGTCTCTGCTGCCACCAGTTCTCACAGCTCTGAGGGATTAAATTTTTTGCAAATGGAAAGCAAGCAGCTTCATTCTGTTTACCTGTCCAGTGCTGTAATAACACAAACTCAAACTGGTCTCAGCCTTGAGCATGGCCAGAGGCAGCACATTGGAGAGCTCAGCTTTACTGCTTTTCCATGAGAAAAAAATTAACCACAACATTATGTAAAGAATAGAGAGCACTGACAAGTTTTTTCGAAAGTGAAAAGGACTGAAGATAGAAGCAAGAAGATTCAGTTTAAACTAGGGAAGGTGAGGAGAGGGTAACAAAGACAAAGGAAAGAGAGAGGAAAGAGGACAGCAGAGCTTGGGGAATGCAGCTGTTGCATTCCTTCCCTCATCATGAGTGTTTCATCTGTCTTACAGAATGGATGCAGGTGACAGGGTAGGGAGCAGGGAGATCAGAGGCAGCTTTGGCAGGAAGATGGTCTGTGCACAGAGGTGTGGAACTGGCTGAGAAAAGCTGAGCCTGGACTGCTCCGGGCTCGGGGGCACCGCTGTCTGTTCTCCCTCACACATCTACTGAGCTGTGGCAGGGCTGAGTGCCTGGAGGGTTAAACAGGGGCTGCACCCTCTTGCAGCCCTTGCACATTAAATGTCTCCTGTGCTCTGTAAGCAGCCTCTCCTGGAAGAGAAAAGCAAACTAAGCTTCAAATAAAAAGACTTGAAAGAAGCTGAAATCTTCTATTTTGAAAATAGCAGAATAAAACTATTCAATTATTCTCCAGAAAATAATCCTCTTTTTCAGTTATCAGGAATTATATTAAATCCTAACTTTAATTAAACTAAAAATACATGTTTTGGTGAGCAAACGATTTGGTTAATGGCATCCAGCTTCATCTGTCACCTGTTATTGAGGTTCTCATGGAATGAGAATACATACCAGCAAATACTCAGCACGGAGATTCATTAGATGGAGTTCAAAGATTTAACAGAGTTTCTCATGTTTGTAGGAATAAAAAATCCTATGAATTGTTGCTGTGCAGAGAAGAGCCAGGCAGAAGAGGCTCTCTATTACTTTCTGCTCTGGGCCTCCAAGAAGAGCCTGAGAAAATGCACACACAGTGTGAGGGTTAAAACTGCCCCTGATTACAGAGGTTTATTCAAGGGCCCAGACAGGAGGAGAGCACAAGAGACAAGGATGATAATCTAATAGTGAATGGAGAGCCCTATTAGCAGACCCCAAGAGAGGTTTTACAAAGCTGTGAGGAGGAGAAACAAAGCAGGAGCTGTGTACACAGCAAGTGTGCAGTGCCTATGGCACGCAGGAACACCTTTTTGGAAAAGCTCATTTCCATCATGGGGTTAAACCCGGCAACAGGGATCAGCAGCCACCCCAAATGTTTCCTCACAATCATACAGCCCGTGACAGCCACTGCATGTCTACAGAGGAGACTAGACTGTGTGTTTTTAACAGATTTAACAGCCAGCCTTCAAAGGCAGGGACCAGAGCAAAGAGAACACAAGCAACAAAATTATACACCAAAATATGAAGGTACAAACCCACTGTATGTAGTAGAACAGCGCTGATATCAAAGCAGTCACCCCGGTAGCTGTTTTAGGATAAGTGAAAAGTCATCCTATGCAATGGTGAATCATTAAGGAAATACATGTACACAATATATCCTAACCACCTGCTATTACTGTTTATTTATAGTGATGTGTCAATATGTGTTTGGATTTTATATTCTTCTGGCTAAAACTCTGAAGGAACACTATGTTCATGAAGAGGTTGACAGAGCTGTAGTTTCAAAATAACTGTTTAGACACACTTTCCATGGTAAAAGTTGTGAAGGTTGCTGTTTTAAAAAAATCACGATAGTTTAGTAAAATACAGATAAATAATAGATGCTCAGCATAAAAGATGTCTGTTTTTCCTCTCTCAAGCATGTTAGCCATATGCAGAAAAGTAAACCCTAAGGAGACTGGATCATAGTTAATTTGGTTGTCAAGGGAGAATATTAAATGATGAAATCACTTTTTCACCTCCATAAAAAATGCAGGAAGGATATTTACTTTGCATGTATAAATTACACAATTTATTGTTCTATTTTAACATTTCTTTTCTTCAGACCACCTCCATGAAGGTTTCCATAGAAACCTAAGAAGAAAAGCAAAGAGGAACATAATTTTGCTCAGTTTATATTGATTTTAAATACCACTGCACTTACACCAGCAATGTGTCTTCTGCACACATTTTTTATCAGCTGACAATCTAAGTGTTACAGTTGATTAAAATAGCAATTTAGATTTAGCAGTTATCAAAAACACTGTTTGCAGTTCGGTCTATCACCTACCCAAATGATGGCATTGTAGAACATCAAAGATGAGTAATTTTTTAAGCAAATATGATGAGCTCTATCAAGATAAAAACTGCTTTGGAACAGCTCTGGTCCTCCATTCTGCGTGTTCTAGGGCTGATTTAAGGTACTATAGACAATATATTAAATCTTTAAATTAATCTCTTCCATTTCTTAAACTGCCTTGTATTGGTGATTAACAGAATGATTTCTCCAGAGAGCCTGACCTCTGTTCTTTCCAAGAGATGTGACTTGGCCACATGCTGAGGATGAGTCTCTGCTAGAGGTGGGGCACAGGCTTTTTGGAACTGTAATGTCTTGGTTTCTTTCCTTGGGTTTTTATTTATTGCACAGGTTTTTCTTGCTGTTGCTTTGTTGGTTTTTTTTTCCTTTCTCATTTTAAAATCTTCTCGCCAAAGCCAGAAAACAGGGAAAAGTGAAGAAATCAGCATGTTTTAAACAATTCCCAAAGGCTTCAAGCTGCCTCTTTCCTGCATGCAATTACTTATTCCTGTTGTTCACTCCTGACTCATTTATACGTGCCTGAAACCATTTTAGGATCACCTGTCCAACAACAACTGAATATTGTATTCTGAGAAGGAGCCTCATGCTGAGATGCCTGAAGGATTCTGTGTCTGAGCCTACAGGAACACACAGGTATTTCACTCAGAGACCTCCCTGTCTTCTCAAGGAAGCTGCAAAGTAGTAAAACCTTTCAGGACTCCAATTTCAATACAATTTCTTCCTGTTTACAGAGAGCCGAAACTTGGTGACCTCTCACGCTGTTTATCCAAAATGCCAATTGTTGGAAGTCAGAGCTGTCTCAGTGGCTTTTACTTCTGTGCAGACCTAGCTTTGGTACTCACAAGAAAAAAAAAGAATAAACCTGTTGTGATATGAGGCTAAAAGAATAAATTACTTCAGTTTTTCTCCCTGGGATCCATTATTTTCACTTTTATCAGTTCTGGATGAGAGAGCACTATTTATGCAAATACAGCTACACACACTTTTACAGACAGATCATGTGAAGATGAAATCCTGTGTTCTCTTTTGATTGCCAGGTGATCAGTAGAGATGACCTGTGATTTGGGGCTTTTGCTCTTAATTTATTTTTCATCATAGTCACCTTAGGAATGACAGAGTTTTTTCCATTCTGCTTTAATGCAAAGCTTTTTTTTTTCCCCCAGGACATCCAGAAGATGACAGAACCTTCCTTCAAAAGCAAACACAGGGGATTAAACCTTCTTCCCTTTCTGTACTCACAAAAACCAAGATACAGGCAACAATACAGAAAAAACAGCAACATGATAAGACACAGCACCATTTCTTAGGAACTTTTGAGAGTGATTTCCAAATTATAACCCCATTCCAAGATCATATACCTCATCATTTTCACAGTGGAGCAGTTTTAGATTTCCTGTGTATGGTGTTTTTTTAGGTCAGGTCTGCTGATGAGCTCAAAGTGAGAGACAAAAATCCCCCTGATGAAATGACGTAACAAACATGAACTCAGAGAGTGTCCCCCACAATGGGTAACGATGTTGGCACTTGAATGACGCCCAGAACAGGCTGAATTTCTGTTCCTGCCATTTTAAAAAGAGAAACACGTTGGCCTATCTTTCCTCATTCTCCGATAGTGAAATGTAAAAATAGAACTATGCACTCCAGAGGGCTCCAAGGGCTCTTTTCATTAATGTGAAAAATCCATAATTTATAGCTCTGCAGCGTGAATAGGTTTGGAAGACATTTAATCACTAGTGAAAATGCCATAACCCCAACCCCACTCCCACGAAAATACAGATAGCTCACAGCTATTCATCTGGGCTTGTTGGGAGCTGCTCGAGTGTTCCATATATTCTCCCTGGTGAATGAGAGCAAAGGAACACGTCGTGAGAACTGCTAGTCCAAAACACAGCTTACACTGAAAATACACAAAGAATCGTTTCAAATGGTGGATAAGTGATCTCAGTTGCTTTCTAAATATAATGCATTTTGCCTAAGTGCTATCCAATGGGGATCAAGTCACATTTTCGATCCTGTCACACTTCTAGGTGTGATATGTGGCCAATGGGAATGCAGCTATAAGAAAATCTGTTTTGGTATTAAGGATGGGAAGGCTTGTATTCCAAGGATTAATCTGTATTAAACTTCAGACCTCTCCACGACCAGATTTGAAGGTTCTATGTAGCTTTTTTCCTTTCCAGTTACATGCTAAGGAAGACAGAAAATGTTTTGCTATGAAAATCATGTGGTTTGAAATGTCTCATATGTTACCAGAGGGATCATAATTAAATTAATCTACCTTGTTATCTGATTACACACATAGTAGGATCTACTTTTGTTATAAAGCAGTTTAGATTTTTACAATTTCTCCAGATTTACTGTCCCCTTACAATGGACTTTAAAGGTGGATTATATACTAGTGAGATCTACATGATTCTCATGATACCCAAAGCCACCACGGATGCTCAAAAACTGCTTCCTTTTAACAAAAATTTTATTAAAATCAAAGTCCACTTTTAAAGACCTGTTTCACGGAAAGACTAGGTACTGATTTTGAAAATGGTACTAGGCATATGAAATGTGTGCTTCTTCAAACTGAAGCCAACATTTAAAATAATGGACAGCATCTTCTATTCCATAACTCAACAAATCTTCGTCTGATTGCACAAAGTGAAAGAATGAAGCTTAGAGAATACAAAAATAAGACCAACCCAAACCAGGAAATGTGTGGCAGGAATTAAGATGATATCCTGGATCATTAAATCAAAATCTCACATAACCATGTGCCATTTTAAGCAGAGTGACTCATTTTCCAGGCTTTCCATTTCAACAAACCCAAATAAGGATAATTGTGGTATCTCATTCAGACAGAGCCTTAATCCACCTTTAGATCCCCCAGCACCAGATCAGAAACCCTGTCAGCACATGAGGAACAGTGGATAAGGTAGAACCACTGACTGCTTTTTAAAATCGGTTGAAAAAATCTGTTTGGTTTCTGTTGCATTGGCAGGCTCTGTGCTGGAGCTGGTGTTACCTGCCTGTGGCATTCCAGCTTCACGTGGCCCTGTCTGGCAGGAGGCAGCATGGAAGCAGAAAGCCCTCATTAGCTGAGCCCTGTGCTAGCATTAATTGGGTACAAAGACGACCATCTATGGTTTCTACACGCTTTTCTCTGTTGCTCGCATGGATAATTGCCACCTCGGTTTCAGATGCTGGGTACTGTCAGGTGTAATTCCTGCCCATCCTCTCTTCCCGTGTTTCCACAATGCAGGCAGCTGCAGAAGGGAAGATGCCCTTGGCTGGCAGCTCCACGCTCCCAAGGTGGAGCTCCACAACCACCTCAGCTGGGGCTTGGAGCACATCTGCCTCAAGGAGCACAAACACAAACATCTCCATCACGTCATTCCGGCCATTTGCAGCTGAGTTTTCACTGACTGCATCAGGGGAGGAAGACAACGTGTTCCACAGAGTGTGTTAAGGGTCTGCAGATTTTAGAGGTAAGCATAATGAAGGAAGAATCTTCCTGAATCTGACAGTATTCATCCCTTTGTTAGCTCCCAGATATGTCAAGGACACTCAGGAAAAGCTGAATTAACCAAAAACGTGTCAATTTAAGGCAAATTGTGCAGATCAGCTCTGCTAAGAGGATGGATTTTCCTTCAGAAATAGAGGTGGCATAACTTGGTTTCACTCATTTCAAAGTGAATTACACTAAAGCAAATTGAGGCCATTTAAATTCTGACTGCATGTACATAAAACTATTTATTATGGTTTCACTAATACATTTCAAATCCAAATTCATTTGGTTTAATTTTATTGAACATCCCTGAGCAGACAAGATATAATCCAGCTTTAAACATCAGTCCTGGGATTTTTTGATTTGTGCATTCTCTCCTTTTTCATCTTCTTTCTGTTGCATATCTAGCATTGCTATTTGAATTTCAAGATAAGTAGCCCACTGGGTAGTGTTAGTTTGTTTTTTTCCTTTCAGAAAGAACCATCTGGAGAAAAACAGCATTATTGCCAACACTAGCATTAAAAATATGAGTCAGGCCTTAAAAAATTATGAGATTTATTTAAAAGTGTGAATCTTTCCCCCACAAACAATGTATTTACTTTTTTTTAGTGTGCATCTGATATTTTCAATGTACAGCAGCCACTTTTTCAAACTGTGATACAGCAACAGCTGGCTTGGCCAGGGAACCACTGGGCTGCAAAAACCAAGGTTAGAATAAATCTACCAAATAACAGGAGAGACACAGAGCTCTGAGAATTTAGATTCTTAAAGTCAGGATCCAGGCCAGCATTAGAGCTGTAGATGTCATGGATCAGTTAAAAAGAACTTGTCCCATGGGAGACAGACAAGACAGAGATTGGCCAGTTCAAACCTGGCACCTGGGGGGTTCAAATCCCAGTACAGGAAATGGCCCATTTTCTCCTTATTGTTTGCGTAAAACTGAAGTCCTGCTTGCTGGCAGGGATATAAGTGAAAAGCAATGTTTGGGGCATTTCACTGAACTATGATCAAGCAACCTCAACCTCCTACTCACACATATCAAAATTTCTGTCTGTCTGGTACCCAGATTTTCTTCTATGATGAAGAAGTGTTTTGATCAAATTTTTGCTTAGAAGCTTTTATTTCTTAAAATCAGTTCCCCTTTTAGGTTACAGACAATCTTACTGGTGGTGAGCTTAACTTCCTTTAGTAATAGAAACTTCACAATATCAAGTGTTCTGCAGCTGGGTCAACCAGGTCAGACATTCCTTAAATGAATTTGTGAAAAAAAGTGACAATTTCTGCTTGAAACTGTGGGGTTTTAATCAAAGTAAAACTTTTGAACAAGTTAATGCACTGAGGAAATATTTCTGACTTGTAACTTGCTTCATTCAACAGATATGAGTTCACTGTGCATTCACAGATGATGTATTTAAAGCATGAGAAGCATCACAGAAATGTCTTCTGACAGGAGCTAAGCTCAGAGCTGGTGCTGAGCAACACTTGTAGGGTTTGAATAAAGAAGGGATCAGGAATCAAACTGAGATGCTGGGTCCAAAAAGCCCGGAAGCGAAGCAGTTCCTGCAGGTTTACTCATAAAAATGGTGAGAGTTGGCCCAAACCTTCAGAAGAACCTCCCCCAGCCCTCCAGCACAGGACCTGAGCTTTTCCCCAAGCAGTGCAGGGGCGGAAGGATGGAGAGAAGAGCTCCTTCCTGTTCCATCTACACTTTCTGCAAGCATGACAGCACCAAACCTCAAGCCTCAAGCCCACTCATCAGTACAGATGGGCTGGAGAGTCAAAGGGGGTTTTTTTCATAGCCCCACTCAACAGAATTATTTTCTCCTAACTTGTGCTGTGAATGCATTAGCAGCCCTTCAGTGCTCAGCACTGCATGGGAGCTTTGTACTACACACAATACAAGTTATATAAGAATAATTGCTGGCCTGCACGCTGCGAGACTTGATGAAGGACATGTCTACTTCTGGTTTTTATTTTTTTCTTGAAGACTTAAGTGTACCATAAACAAAGAACATTAATTATAAAACAGCTCCCTGGAGAAATGGAAATTACTTGAGGAGTAAGAATGATTTCCCTGTCCAGGCCACATCCCACTGAGATGCAATTTGTTTCCATTTACATCACACATCTTTTTCCTACAGCATCCTGTATTTTCCTGACTTTTCATTACAACCCACAGAACATAAGACTCAGTGAATTCCACATCTGTTCTTCACAAAACATGTAAAAACTACAGTAAAAATGTTTATGTGGTGTATTTAGAGCTACAAGTTATAAATATGCATTTTTTACTGTAAGTCAGGTCAGAATTTTAAGCCAGACACATAATCTTCCTTTTCCCCTGAATGATTGAGTGTCCTGTAGACACAGCAGCATATCTTGTGTTTCCATCAGATTCTTTTTGCAGGAAGGCTTTGTTTTCATTATGAAGATTTCTAATAAATTACATGAGGGCAAATGAAGGGAAACTGTGTCAAATATGATTATAGCTACTAAACAACAGATTCCTGTATCTGCACGATTGCTTCATGCCTGTTACAGGTTGGAGTGAAAGAACAACTATTTTTCTTCCAGTCCAGCAATCCGACATGCATTTTATTTCTATAATACAGATTGATCTGCCTCGAGGTAAGCAGTGGGGCTGATTACAAAAATCCTGAGGTTTCCTCAGACTCATGGTTCTCATGAAAAAAATGCAGTGTAAACCTCATAGAAAACCAGTATTTACTGAGGATGCTTCAAAGACAGACTAGAACACAAGAGCTGGGCTCTAGCAGACAGATATTCAAGCTTCTCTTTCATTATTCCTGGGACACATCCCCTGGGCCCAGGGATTCTACTGGGAATTTCTACCCACATGAAAATACAGCCATCTGGGAAAACATCAAAAAAACCCAGTGGAACAAAAAAAAGCCAGCAGTTATGGTGGTCATTCACTCATGGGACTATAGTCCTGAGATCTCAAAAGACAAAGTAACTCTGTCGTGATTACAGCACCAGAAACTACCTCCATAGCCTTTCCCTCCAGTTTTGAACACACAGTTGAGTTGTTTCCTGTCCTAAACTGTCCTGTGGTACACAGACTGCATTTCAGGGATTGCTGTGTTCTGCTTCAGCAGAGAAAGAAGTCATCCCAGCTGGGATGCAAGAATTTACATGTTTAAAACATGACTTGTATTTTGGAGCTACGTGAACATAATTTATTTTATAGGCCATGTATTGATGTGGCACATTAAGTAATTGTGGAGCAAGTTCTACACTGTCTCTTACAAGGGTTGGAGGAGCAGCACTGAACTGAGGGCTCTCCACTACACATATTATACCTTTATGTCCTGAATTTGTGGGAAGGAGCAACCTGAGCAGCCAGATGCTCCCAGAGGCCTTGCTCCATGATCCTGAAAGCAGGAGATGAGGAGTCCATCCCAAAAATATTGTGCCAAAGCACAGAACAAATTATTTGATTCAGATTTTGGTTTACACCCAACTTAGAACTCATTCCCAAACTGGTCTGGTCTTTTATGATCCTTGAAGAGGAAAAGTAAATTATATGCAATGAAATTAAAGTGAGTCTAGTCCAGTATTTAAGATCAAATATCCTGGAATAGGTATTAACATGTGTGAGAGAGCTGAAGGTGAATTGTTCTCTGGAGCTAACTGAAGAGCTTCCTCTAAGGGAAGGGAAACCTGTTTTGATACTTATTTTGCTAATGAGATGCAACATAAGATGACTTCCTAGTTATTATGCTGAAATATGTCATGCATATTCAAAAACTATCTCTGAGGAACTGAAACAATTTAGGCAAGATGAGCTACTGAATACATGAAAGGAATTGACTTCACGATCCAGCTAATGATTAGATAGGCTTCACTGTTAAAAATAATGATTGAACCAAAAAAAATGTACATTCACATTAACTGCAACCACTAGAAGTTACTGTGAGCATGCAGGCTGAATGGCAGTTTAATTTTGTTTCAACTGTTTGCTTTTTATTTGTCTTAAAAACCCCAAGAGCCAATTTATGTTATTTTCATATGTGGAAACTCAGCATCAGTTTTCTTGGAGTTGGCTGATGACTAAAGTATTACCAGTTATTCATTAAGGTAGTGCAAAAGTTCTTTCACTGTCAAAACTAAGGGTTTTGACACTGTAATGGTGCATATTGACCCAATAAATTTAAACCAAACATCAGGAAAAAATATTATCCACTAGCAAAGGTTTTAACTAGTTCAAAGTAGAGCTGCCCAGAAGCATGTTAGGCTACACTAAGAAAAAATTTCTAAACCAAAAATGATAAATTCTCAGCAGATTTGCAATTAATTGAACAACAGATACACTTGTCATCTTCATGACTGTTCATGTTTTTCAGCATCCTCCATGAACAAAAGCTAATGTGTCCAGGAAAATCTCCAGAATCAGCACCCAGGTATGAATGTTTGATCCATCCACTTGATTAAATCCCACAGAGCCCAGAATCAGCTGAGGAAGGGTCTGTGCAGGGTGCACCCCTGAAGGGGTGGGCAGGAGGTGGGATGTGCTCTGGAATGCTCAAAGATGGTCCAACACAGATTTTCACTGCTGCTGCTGACAGGCTTTGACCTTCAGAGCAAGACTGCAAGGACAGAGGTCAGGGAGTCTGATTCATTTTCAAACTCATTATCAAATCAGTCTCACCCAGGATATTTAATCTCTCTCTGTTTACAGAATTAATATCTGGTTCATTATCTTCTACTATAATATTTAGGTAATTTGGAGCCTGTATATTTTTTATATGGTCTCAAGACTGTGCCTAACTCAAAGCCCTGTCACCCAGCCTTCCCCTGGCATCCCATCCCATCCTTTAGAATTACTGGGGCTGCAAATGGGCACTGGTTTACTTCTACACAGAGTCGGTTGCAGTAGTGGAGCCCTAAATTCCATACATAATAGTGAAAAAACCCCGCCAAAACCAACCCAACAAGCAGAGGGGCATGAAAAGCCATTATGAGAGAAATTTTGAAAGAAATTTTGGCATACTCAGTACACTTCATGTGCACTTCCTGGGAGGAGGCAGAAGGGAGAGGGTGGCAGGTTTTGATTGGAACAGGCAAAATAGGCAAGTTGAAGTAAAAGACATTTAAAGCAGAACTTTCAGAAGCACTTAGCCCCAGGTAGAGAGAGGCTGAATGCCTTCACTCCAGCCTTCTTAATCAAGTCAGACAGATTTGCTGGGTATAGAGTATTTCTTGCTTGGGGAAACTGATAATTGACCAGTTTTCAATTGGAGGAACCTGCGACTGTGCTGACTAGGGTAGTTTAAACATAGAAGTCACCCACTGTAGCCTCAAGCTCCCAGAAAAGTAGAAAAATTAATTTAACATCCCAACTTTCTTTTGTAAGGAAAGCTTAAAAAAACCTCTATCTTTTAAAATTAAGTTACCAAGCCAACATTCCATCTCTAAACTGACACTTCACCTTGCTTGGGCATCCTGCACATTGCAATAGCTGGAGCTGATGCAGCTAAAAAGACACACAAAATGACAGAAACAGTCATTTGAGAACCTACAGAAATCTATGGGGCATCCACACTTTTCTGGGCAACCTGGCCACACTGGGTGATTTAATTTTTCATAAATCTAGTAGAGGCTTGTTATCCTTGTTACCCTGATGAAAATGCCAACCACAAATTCAAACTGTGTGAGAATCCTGCTCACTTGTGAAAGATGCTGCAAGGAAAGGTGCACGAAGTCAACCCCCAAGGAGAAAGTCTGTGACAGGAACTCCTGTGTTGGATGGTGCAAGCCAGAGCAAGTCTGGTGGCAACAGAGCTGCTTTAGCAGATAAAATTGGTCTTGATGACTTGGACACCTTTGTGTGGCAGTGCTCCAGGCCTGGAACGTGTCACACCAAACTGCAGTGTTCAGCTTTATTACCTCAAACTCATTTCCAACTAACGCTGAGCAAAGATCTTTCAAGACCATTGCCATCCTCAAAGTGCAGCATATTTATGGTATCTCAGAGGCTAAATGAATTTGCTATTAACATGCAAACTAAAATTTAGCCCCCTGCACTGCAAGCTCAAATGAAGTGTTCATAATCCAGGTGGATTTTTTCATGCTCCACACTACAGATCTGGATTAGAGCCCAACTCGCTCACCTGCAGCTGCAGCATCATTTCCATCCTACACACACACAGACAAAGTGGAAATGTGTCATTCGATCAATAAAGTAAATACATCTGATTAACAGCCACAAATAGCTGATGTATTGACTAAAACAGTGCCAATATCTCCCTACACTAATTTTGTTTTCATTTTTTTCCCTTTTATTTCACTAATGTCTTTTACAATGAAAATATCTTTTGCTGACAGAAAGAAAGCTCAATTTTTTTTTCATAAAGAAGATCCTTCATAACCACAAAGGGCATGTAACTGCTCAAGACAAGATATGGGAATTTTAGAATATTAAACCCATGTTTCTCATATCTATATCTTTAGAAAGATAGCTGTTTATGCATCCTGAAGATGAAATATTTTAACTGAAAAATTTCCTGAGGTTTACAAATAACTTTTTCATCCAATCTACACATCTCTTATTACCAGCATTTATTAATACATGACATAACAGGTTTGGAAGTGATGGCCTTGCTACAGCTGAATTTGGCAGAACACTGATATTCTCTCAGCTGGTAAGAAATGTGCAATAAAATTATAAAACTAGAGGGAATTCATTTTGACAGTGGAAGGAAAGTATCTGTAATAAAGTATAGTGCTATCAGGATGTGCTTTTCCATGAGAGGTGCTCATAACTCAGACTAGTTCATCTCACACCATTAGTGCATCAAAGCTTGTTTGCTCTTGGTAACAAAAATTGGAAATATTTTTCACAAACAATTGCTGCAAGGCAATCTCTGCACTTTCAACACAGCTAGCTGTGCAAACTCTAAACTGAAAGTACTGTCCATAAAGCTGCTGTGATTAACACATCGGCCCTTTTATTAACAAGTAAACAAAAATAATACTAACAGGTTAATGCAATACAGTTTGAGAAATTAAGGAACCAAAATATGATCTCGTTACCTATCTCAGTCATTCCTTACTTTTAGTGGAAAACAGTTTTGGCTGTTGCCCTGGCAGCTTGCTTTCCTTTTCTTTTTGCTGTGGCTCAGACAAGCAAATACAGAAAGATTGGCAAATAAATCTACAAAGAAGGAGGGAAAATAACGTCAGGAAAAATAACTCGGTATTTTTCAGATGCTTGCTTGCCCAGATCTTGCAGGGGAACAGCAATTTGGTGTTTATACGTTTGTGAGGCTGAAGTAGCCCCCACAGGGGGAATGGGGCTCCCTGCTGCTCCCCAGTCCCTGGCACGCAGGGGAAGGGTAAAGGCTCGGGGCTGGGTGCCCCCCTCACCCACAGAGCCCCTGCCCTGCTCATCTGAGCGTTCTCTCCCTCTCTGCTCACAACCCTGCTCGTTCTCACCCACCTCAACCAACACAATTCCCATCTGTGAGCACCAGGCTCTGGAATACTGCCTGGGAAATGGGTGACAATCCACCTTTAACTTCACTAGCACAGGGATTCCCACATCAGCACAGATGGACTCGAAGCCAAACTTCAGGCACGACCTTTATTGTTTTCTGTTCGAGAACACGGCCACAAGCCCCCAGCTGCTTTTCGGAAAGGAGAAAAACAAATCCCTGAGGATTTCATCCCACAGACAGTTGAGATACTGCCTTTGCCAAGCCATGAGAGTACAGGTGAGCTACTTAACTCCCATCCTTCTGGGAAAGAGGTTTATTGGCACTGATGTCAAGGTCTCAGCCCTGATGGACGTGAAAGTGGCAGCAAGTAGAAAGTATACAGAGAGTTTCAACTTTAAATTCTGAAAACAAAGGGGTAGATATTCAGCTCATAGTTCTATATCAATTAAAAATCTATGTCAACTAGAAAGTATACAGAGAGTTTCAACTTTAAATTCTGAAAACAAAGGGGTAGATATTCAGCTCATAGTTCTATATCAATTAAAAATCTATGTCAACTAGAAAGTATACAGAGAGTTTCAACTTTAAATTCTGAAAACAAAGGGGTAGATATTCAGCTCATAGTTCTATATCAATTAAAAATCTATGTCAACTAGAAAGTATACAGAGAGTTTCAACTTTAAATTCTGAAAACAAAGGGGTAGATATTCAGCTCATAGTTCTATATCAATTAAAAATCTATGTCAACTAGAAAGTATACAGAGAGTTTCAACTTTAAATTCTGAAAACAAAGGGGTAGATATTCAGCTCATAGTTCTATGTCAATTAAAAATCAATCTATGCCACGTAGGATAATTTACACATCACTAGCAGACACAACATCTGAGAAGACCAACTCCCATCTTCTAATCACTCACAAGGAAATTCTAATATGAAAAGCCTGTTAGAGAATTGGATTTAGGACTACTACTTAAATGCAGCATTTCTTTAAACAGATAGGTACTTATCAACCTACCTACTCGGATGCCAGGAAGTGGTGCTCTCCAATTTCAGAAAATCTATGTAACAACTTAGGCAATGAACAACCATCATGGTCAACAATAGTTATGAACACCTGAAATCCCAAAAGCTAATTTAGTTTGTCTGAATTCAATTCAGAAAGAAGCCAAGAAGAGAAAATGGACCATAAATAACAGGTAGGATTCAGTTATCTCCCCAGACTGGAGAAGATAGTGACATTTACAAGAAAAAACTTCTGGAAATACATTTTGTGTAAATAATATTGGGGACTATTTCAAAGCAATTCATCAGGATGGCATAAATGTGTGATACAATTTTGGTTTACACGTTCTGGATGTCCTTTCCACTTCCATCTGAATCGAACCTTCTAAACATGAAAGACTTAACTGATCGATCTAGAGAAAAAATAATGCAGCAGGCATTTTAAGTCACATCAAAATTTTTAATTTTCCAAAATTATCAATGCAAACTTCTTTATTCTTCATCAAAAATCTTTTTTTAAAAGTGCAGAAGGAACTGGCTACCAAAGTAAAGACAATTTAATGAGACTTCAGAAAAATGTGGGGAAAAAAGCTTTGACTACGTATCTTTGAAAATGACTTTGAAAATAGAGCAGGACGGAAGCAGCTGAGTTACTGAACACAGTGGATTGTCGGAGTTTTTCACAACTCAAAAATGAGATGCACAAGTTAAGAGAATGAAAGGCTTTCCCTCCTCCAGATGGTAAGCTGCCTAGGCAGTAATTGATTTTAATCACAGATTCCTGACAACATTCTTTGCCTAGGGAGGGCTCAGTAGCTACTGATGTCTGACGCTGAAAGAATATGGTACCTATTTTCAGTCATTTTATGGTCTAGTTCCCAAAAATCACAGTGAACTTTCAGTAGCATAGTTAAAAACATTATTTTCCCTTCTTGTTCTGTACTTTACTGCTTAGTTTCAATTCCAAGTGCACTTTAAACTGAATTTCCAAAAATGCCTTATATCTTTTCCAAGCCACCGATTAAGCTACCAGAGACAAATATATATTACCTAATGCACTAGGTTTAGTAGGTCACAGGTTCATATTTTCTGTTCACTTTTGCATAAGATGTAACCAAAGCTCCTCGACCTCTATTTTTATAAACTTGCATCAGTACTTTTGCCAGAAACAATCACCAAAGTTCAACCCAGTTCATTTAATTTTACTATACCTTAATGTGAGCATAATTAAAAGCATTTCTCTATACTCCTATCTTTCCCATTTGCCTCTAGCAATTTTTAATGACACCAGCTATTTTTCAACTTCACTTAGGTATACCTGGTCATCCCACAAAATTATGTGGTACAGCCACCCAGTCACCATGTGATGAATAAAGGACTCTTCATATTTTCTCCTTCTCTTCCTTCCATGTTTCTTTTAACTGGCCATTGCATCCCAAGAAACTTGAAGCCTTTGTGTATTTCTTTAATACAATAATAGCCTGTTCCTAAACTGCCTCTGAAAGCAGTCACAGAAGTTCAAGGACTTTAAACAGAGCAAGTGCCTGAGTCTCCTGGGTTTCAGATTACTTCCCTGACCATGAAATATTGAACAGCATTCTCTGATGATACCCTTCAGAAATTACTCTATGAAAGTCCTAACACTGACAGACTGCTGCAAAGGATTAAATAATCACCATCAATCCATTATTCTCTCCCCTGTTTTATGTCTTACCAGACAAAAGAGAGAGGGAGGAAATTTCTTGCACCTCAAGTAAGATTATCTGTACTTCAGAAGGAAGTGAAATAAAACAGTTCTACCACTGGGCCTTTGTGGAGGACTTGAACCAGCTCCAAATCAAATAATTTTATTTTTAAAATAGATTAAAATATTCCAAAGGCAGAAATGCTCAGATGTACAGAGGTAATACAAATACAAGAAGCTGTCTAACCTTCACAGAATAATTTCTCTTGTTTGGGCTTTACAGATGCTACAGCAAAAGAGTTAAGTACATCATGTACTCAAAACTATCACATGCTTTTTCTTTATTACAACTGCACTACAAGCATCTCTCAACTTAAATACCATGTAGAGTCCTCTCATCTGGTTGACACAGTAATAGCATATTGTGTGTAGCCACAGATGTTCTTCACTAGGTTGTGCCGAAACCAATTTAATTTTGTGAGATAAATGAGGTGTTCTGATTTCAGGACTTGATTTCCCAGCATAACAAAAACATCAAAAGAAGTGAAGCCTCTCGCCACCCAGAGTTCAGATAGAAAAGCTAATTTCTCTTTCCTGAATTCCAGGAAGGTAGATATGAAGGAAACATCCCTCAGCTATTTGGAAGATGTCTGGAAAACAGAAAAAGTTGGCATTGACTTATAAATTACATTAACTGAAATAATAAATAAGCATGCAAATATTGATTTAATATCGGTGGCAAGACAGAGGATCAGCATCAAAGAATGAACAAAGACAGTTACCCCGAGAATTCTTTTAACTGAGCCTAAGTATCTCAGGAATTACATATTGTGATATGGCACAGAGTGCAAGTCCAGCTCTGCCATGACTTGACAAAGTTGCCAAATTTCAAAGCCATCCAAAGCTGTATTTGATGTGAGCTGGTGACTTCCACACAGTTCTCAGTCAGCTGACGTCCTTGTCTTACCCACTGACACTCTCCAACAATCTCAGCCGAGGAATGAACATTAGAGGGGAATGCAGCATCCTGTCCTTACACAGAAGTGGCAGAAAAATTTTCTGCCTATCAAAACCCACCCCCCAAGAATGTTTGAAACTTTTGGAGACCATAGCTTCCACCCCCGAATAGCAAGGACACTGCTTTGTGAAATGACATGGGAGGGTCCTGTGCTGGTTTTTGTGCCCACACTCTGTGATGGGAGGCAGCTTTGAACTGGTTTGTTGTAGCACTGGAGGCAGGACAGCTCTGTTTGCACAGTGATCCCTTGGCTGGTTATCCCTGCCCAGGAGGACATCAGGCAAGTTCAAGTGCTGTGAGGTGTCCATGCATCTGCAATTGTTAAGACTATCTCTGCATGCACATTTGAGCATAAATTTTAACAAAATTTTAACATGGAAACAAGAGTATTGTGAAGACTCTGGACTACACTGAAAAGAAGTCATTTTTCCTAATGAATAGCACAAGCTGGCAATATTTCCTACTATTTTTATACTAAGTAAGAAAGGAAGTTCAGCAGTAACGTAAACTAATATTTTTATAAAAACAAATTAGTAAGACTGATTACCAGTCTCATGACCACAGCAGCAACACAGACCAGAGTCTGTACTCTAAGGTACATTCTCCTTAATAATGAGTAATAAAGCACTGATATGTTCTCACCCTGAAGAGCAGAAAAAGCAGTTCAGATTTTAATGTTCAAGAAAGCATGTGAGTTAATTACTCCTTGCAGGTAATTACATCTGATTACAAAGAACCTTCTCAGACAAAATAATGTTTTCTTATGTTTATGAAAATTCATGATGCAAATCATGAAAATTTGCATTTAGTTACTATTGCTCCATTTTTTTCATTGTGGTGCCTGTATGCAACTCTCAGACCTGGGACCCTTTTGTGCCAGACACTGAGCAAACACATGACAGTTGTTTCCCCCAAATGCAGAAGAGGGGGAGAAAGCCATGCAATTCTTCTCGCTTAATAGTAAACTGAAGAGCAGGGGATGTTTTGATCATACATAGCTTGTGGCAGAAACAGGAGCCAGGCCCAGCTCGCCCTAGAGCCAACTCTAGCACCAGGACCAAAAAAAGCATCTTTTCCCTCTAAAGCTCATCACACATCTTTAGGAGGGAAAAAAAAATCAAGTAATAATTTGCAGGACTGGAGTTTAATGACTTGTCAGTGTAGTCAAATAATTCAGTGTCAAATGCTGTTGATTTTTTAATGATTCACTGACATAGGCAGGTTCCATACACATAGAGGTGTCTGGTTACTGCACTGCTTCGATGGAAGTTGTACAAAGTAGAGTTCAAACATCCTTCACCACTTCATTAATGAAACAAATTTATCTTCTAATAGAAAAGAAGTCCTTCAGTGTTCTAGGACTCAATTTTACATTCATATATAGTCTGTACCTTGTCTGTTTGCATTAAAAGAAAATCCTTTTGATCAATGTTCTGGCAATGAAATTGCACTCCCCTGAATACAGTTCTCAGCCAGCCTGCAGTGTAAATGATACTTAATAGATAAAGAGACATGCTGTCAAGATCAGCTATGCATGTGTTAAAGCTCGATTGTCCCTGAGGTAGCAAGGAATAAAAGCCTTTCAGATAACACATTGCTGTCCAGTCTCATCTGTAATACATTTCAGAATAAGCAACAGGGCTTCGTTCCTCCTCTCATTTCCCTCTGCACAAGGGCTCCATTAGGGGAAATTAGAAAACTTTATCACTTGCAAACTGGGAGATTGAGATGAAGGAAACCAAAGTATCTGACCCAGATTATGTTTCTTCTTGGTGTCACAGGTGGCACTAGAAATCAGGAATCTATAGATTCCAACCCATTACCAGTTCATCAAACTGCGTCCCTGCCACTGCCATCCAAATGGCACATCAGAGGTTTATTCTACAAGGAGATTTACTCAAAGCCTTCACAGCATTTTGCTCTTCCTCATTACGATTAGCCAGTGAGGAATAAGCTCCTTAGTGTGTGGCACAGAAATGACCACAGCCACACTGATCCTTCTCCATTTATTTGGGCAGCATCCACTCCTGATCCATTCCCTAACATGAAACCAAAAAGACCTAAAAAATCAGTAACTGAGTCCTGAGCACTGTGGGGTATGAGATACCTCCAACCCAGGTTTGTGCTGAGGACTGCTTATGTTTCTAGCACATAAACTTATTTGGAATTAAAATGTTTTGATATTGAAAATAAAATATACAACTCTACATTTGCTTTTGCCATATTTCCCAGTCAGCTACAAAGTTTCCTGAAATTCTTGACAGCCAGTAGTTGCAATTTAAATAAAAAGCTATCAAAATTTGAAATCTTTTTTCACCAAGACAAAACCGTGGTACATAAGGAGAAAAATATTTTGATTGACCAAAAGAAAATTTCAGCCTGTGTAAGAGTCTCTCCCCCTCGCACTGCTAAGGGAGCAGCCTTGAGTTACTTGTTTATAGTCATCATAAGATCAGAACTATGAACAGCCATGCAGAAAAAAAAATCAATCTAAAGAGAAGAATTCGATATGATTGGTTAGAAAAGAATCTCTAAGGACAAGTGGAGATTCTTTATTTTATCAGTACTATGAGAATAACATGCTTTTTTTTTTTGATAAAACAAGAAGCAGAAGGCAACAGGATTATTAACAATTGCATCAGTCTCCAGACATATTGCAAATGTTCCCAAAAGTTACTGCACAAAGCATTTCAGCCTGAGAGAAAATCGAATTTATTTGGAAAGTTTTTATGCAGCTACTGACCATAAAAATTATTTCAAAGCACTGTCTTCATCTCCAACATTGTTTCCAGCTGTGTTTAAGCAAATCTGATTTCCTTTGTCATCATCCGCAGCTGTATTTCCCCTGTATTTGCTTTCTTTGGAAAGCAGTCCACTTTGAAAAATTTAAAGGAAATGCGACTTCATTCCATCATTTTCCCGTTTCTTCCCCACTCTGGTCACTGATCCCAGATATATATTATGAAAAAGAAGCTGATTCTGATATTATACTAAAGGAGAATTATTTTAATATAAGCAAGGTCTCAGGGGATCTGCCCTTAAAAACAAAGTGTCCCAACGCCAGGGCACAGATCGACCCTGCTCCCCTCTGATCAGAGGGATCATGAATTGCCCTAGTGCTGCCTTCCGGAGCAGTAAAGCACAGAATGCAAGAAAACCCGTACACCAAAACAAGAAAATGAAACACACCCTAAAGGCTTCACTGAACAGGCAGGACGAGAGGATAAATGTACATTGTCACATGTTAATGCTTTTTTAGAAGAGGTTTGGAGGAGAGAGGACAAAGGGGAGGGAAGGGGAAAGACAGCAATTGCTTCATTATCTGTCATCCCTGTTGTGCCCTCTCATTTCCACACATTCATGCACATCCAGGCACACCAACAGCACGGAGGGAAGACGGAGGGGAGGGACAGGGAGAAGGAAAAAAGGAGGGGATGCATAGAAAGCTAAAGCAAGAATAGAAATTCTCTATGAATCCAGATAACAACTCCTGTTTTTCCAAGATACGTCGAAATACTGAAGAGAAAAAGGGAGGTGAGAAATTTGCCCTCTGTACAAGATAACTGATAGCAGGGGGCTGTGGTGACACAGACCCCAGCTTCATTCATAAATACCTCTGAAAACCTGAATTAAGCTCCTATTTTCCTAGGACATAATGTGACCAGCTTTACAGAAATCAATGTCTTCTCTACAGACTCCTGCTCACCAGTTGAGAAATCAATCAGCTAAGCCTCAACGACTGCCAGAGGAGCAGCCAAGGGCATATAGCCATAATACTAAATTTAAACAGAGATTACAGCACCTATTTCCCCAGCAAAATGTTTCTGCATCAAACCATAGGAACTCTCATTCAGAGCTGCTGCCACAAATGCCAGGGAAGAGGAGAAATGGGATGTCATCTGGTGCGTGTGAAGTGTCACAGCTAAACAGCACAAGGTTTTTCCCTGCTCTGTATCCCTCTCTCTTTTGTGAACCATCCTCAGAGCACCTGACCTAGGCACAGAAGACCTCTCAGTGCACAGAACAGTCTGGTGAAAACATTTAGTGTTTGTGTTCCTTGTATTGGAATGTGAAAAAAATCCACCAGGGTTCAGTGGCCACAGTTACTGAATGAAGGTCTTTGATGCCTGCCCATGACTAAAGAAAGTGGGAACTTTTATAAATGCAGATGGGCTTTTAGAGAAAATCTGAAAGAAAAGGAAAATGCCCAGCTATGTCATGCAGAGGTCTGCTTTCCCTCTTTGGAACTGATTTTGCAAGGACCTGAGGGAGGAGGAAGGAAGAGAGTAAGAGAAATCCACAAGAATTCAGCTGGGTGGAATCCATTCTTTCCGAAATGAAGAAAACTTTAGTTATTGCATAAAGCAACTGTTTTTCAAATGCTGTGAGTTCCAGAGCACAGCACTGAGGATGCTTCTCACTCAGTTCTTTGCTCTCTGTCTCTCAGGGCTTGGGAACAGCTGCTGTAACCTTGGGCTCCACCTTGGCAGCTGCCACGCCCTGATCATAGTGACTGCAAAGCCTGGGTCTTCATTTTGGACTCTCTGAGAGCTGAAGAATTAAGATTTAAAGATGACCATCTGCATGCTGTACTGCAGGAGGGATACATGCAGGGAGGACACCCTTTTTTGTTCTAATACTCTTCAATCTGTTGTGAGAGTTACTTCTGATTAACTGAGTTAAACAATCTGGTGTGATTTTCTGTTCTTATAAGTTAATGAACTTTTCAGCTATGTTAGTCATCAGCATGAAAATCAAACTCCAACACGATTTAGAATAGAAAGAAAAGCAGACAGTGAAGAAGGTGCTGGGGTGCCTATGCAGAGCAGGTTCAAGCTCAGTCCGTTTTCTTTGTGTCCTGTCTTGCCAAGTCTGTGTCCAGATGCAGTGAGAGATGCTGAGTGCCCACCTGACCTCCCTGCTGGCCCAGCACCAGTGAGGTTCTCCAAATGAGATGCTTGTGAGAGCTGAGCCAGACGCCCAAAATTCATGTTACAAAGGACTCTGAATGGTTTTTATACACTAATTGCCTGGGTAGAATTCAAATAAATAAAGAAATATGTCTATTATTTTAAATCCATCTAGAGGTTCATATTCACAATGTTCAATTTCCCATCAAGAATGTTCAATGCATTTTGAAGTCATACAATTAAGTGCATTGTTAAGAAAGCACACAGGCAATAAACCAACAACAATATATCCTTGTGATAAATTGATCCCTATGGGTCCCTTCCAGCTCAAGCTATTCTATGATTCTTTGATATTTGTCCGTGACTCCTGCAGAATATTAGAGCACAAGCTCTCTGAATATTTCTCCATGAACAAATCCAGTGATCAGAGCTTTTGCAGAAGTACCAATAAATCACAGCCCAGAGAAACAAAAACAAGTAGAAACAAATGGGTGCCTGGTTAAGTGTTGTCTCCCCAGACTAAATCCATGAGCAACGGCAGCATCCCCCATGTCGACAGGGGTGTGGAAAGAATCTACAGAATGGGTTGCTCTCATGTCCCAAAGAAAAAAGATCAGAGGAACCTCTGGGAAAGGAAAAGCAGCCGGTCAAAATGATCCACTCCTCTGCAATGTAGTAATTTCAGTCCCTCCTGCATAACATCTGAGATTGCAGCAGTCAGTATCTGAGGAGGCTGGGTTAGTACACAGTGGTGCTAAACAGCATTCCCTGCCTTAAGCAGGGATTTTAATAAACAAACAAGAGGAGAATAAAATCATACCAGAGACAAAAAACCCAAAACCAAACCCCCAAAACAACAACATAAGAGAGGGAGAAAATAGTTAGAGACAGAAAAAAGGAAGGTATGACTGGACTACAAATTAGAGTCTAAAATCTGGGGCTTTGGTTGCCTGTCTCTTAACAATTATAAGAAAAAATGTCAGAGGATCAAGGAAAATACTGTTTCACAGCTCAGATATAGGAATTCTTCCCCCTAAATTTTAAACTCTACAGGAAAATAATCTATCGAAGCTGATACCATATAATCAAATAATTCTTCAAATTTCATTCCTTTCTGCAGCTTTTCATCAGCTACATGTCGAAGACTTTGAGATAGCTAACGATGTTTTGGCTGATTGCAGATTCAAAGTCAGTCATAAAAAGGCTACTGTATTTTATATGCTGTATAATCTTTCACTGGGTTTAATATTTTTATGATGTACATTGTGCAGATATATCTACAAGATAGCCCTCGTTTTGAAAATGGATTTAATAACTGCACAGTCCTTGTATTCAAGATGTGCTATCAGTAAAAAAAATTAAAGGGAAGATAATATTTACTGTGAACTATTTCTTCTCTTTGAAGTGGAAAGTGAAGTAATGACTAATTTTCAGAACATAAATCAGTGTTTTAACTAAATTGAATTAATTGACATTTGGTATCTTAAGAAGTAGATTGTAATTTTTCAGGAATATCTAAGTCTAAACGCCTTGTTCATAGAAGGTGAGAAATGAAGGTTCATAAAAGGGGGGGATAACAGCAAAACTCATTTTTACTGGTTAAGCTTTCTTGCAAATGTTTCTGCCAGGAAATATATAGCTTCTCTGCTAATGGATGCAGTCATTCACAGGGATGTTCAGGGGCCTAGAGCCACCCCCTGTGAACCCAAGTTGCAAATAAACCCATCTCAATCATGTAATGAAACAAAGCTGTCTCTATTAAAACAGAGTCATCCACGGAATGGGAAACCATACTTTAGTAAGGAGAACACATTTCCTTAGTCCTGAAGTGGATGAAGTGTTTGGCTTTCAGTTCCACAACAAGAAGGAACTTGGATCATCTGGATGTTCTGTGCAGTTCTACAGAAGTAACAGGGGACAGGATCCTGAATCAATTAAAGTGCTGGCAAAAGTCTCCCTAGTTTTAATTGAGCAAGGATTTTACTCAGCACATCAACTGTATGAACACAGATTTTAAGTATACTGTTGCATATACAGTTCTAATTTACTCCTGTGAATCCAGCAGGAGAAGTCTGAAACCACAGAAGCAGAACTAAAGTAAGAACATGTTCTATTATATATAATAATAACAATTTCCAAAGTAGGATAATAATATCTGTTGACTGGAGACAGAGTTAAAAAGTCATGCAGGAAAAATTTTCTCACAGTTCGTCTCACAATCAGCTCAAATCAAAAGCTTGATTTTACTCTTCTATAAAACAGCCCCATCCCTTCCCTCCAATGAAAGATTTCTGGAATACAAATGCTAGGTTCAGGATTAAATTTTGTAATGACAGCAATTATTGCCCTTTGGAACACTCATCTTCTGAAAACCTTTCACCCTCTATCAGCACATGACTAAACAGCTCTTTCTCTACCAGCTGAAATCTAAATATTTTGATTATTTTTCTGCTCTATATTTCTACAAGACATGAATCAAGAAGACACTTAGTCACATACCTGATTTTACATGTTGGGGTAATTCTCTTGCAATCAAGTTACTAAAGTTCTTAAAATAAGGCATTGTCTCAGGAATAATTTGATTTTCTTGGCTGATTTTTCAGCCTAAATGGATTTGCATTTTCACGTCATCATTTTTGTATTCTGACCCTTTTGAAGTTGACTAACTGTCCATAATTAACTTCCTGTTCATTTTCACAACATCATTACCAGAGTAATTAGTTCATGGGTTTCTTCAGTCTGAATGTGATACATTAAAAAAGGAGCAATGGCCCAAACCATGGCTTCTCTTCATCTCTTGTAAATACACCGTCTACATTTGTAACGAGGTTGTTTGTTTTTATTAAATGCCTCCAAGAAGTGACACATTAGAGCTTCACAGCTAGTGATTAAAATATCTCCTACTGATAAATTCCTTGGCCTGGTCTTTCCTGAATCCTTCCCCAGGTTTTGGGAATTAAAACTGTGCTGCCTCTCAGGGAGGAAATAAGAGCAGTTTTAAAGCTATTCCTGGGCTTGGATAACCTCTGGCTGTTATTATTTGGATGTCAAGGGTCTGCCTAAAGCTACAGTAAAGATCGTGCAGCACAGCTTGAATCACTGCAGCGCTGTGCTCTGCATTACCCAGCAGGGATATCTGATCCTAAATCATCCCACAATCTGGCTGTTATTCACAAGAGTTGTTTTTCCTTTCTGTAACTCAAGACACATCAGACCTCTTTCATGTACACCTCAGGATTTCTTTCAAATCCTACTGAAATCTTTGTGTAGTGCCATGGCTTCATCAAATCCAACATATTTATTTTCCTTCACTTACATTTTCTAGCTGTCTTTTTTTGTGCCTGCAACTAATCAATCATTAAATTTAATTTGCAAACTTGCCTGGGGAAAGAAAGAAAGAAAGAAAGAAAGAAAGAGAAAGAAAGAAAGAAAGAGAAAGAGAGAAAGAGAGAGAGAAAGAAAGAAAGAAAGAGAAAGAGAGAAAGAGAGAGAGAAAGAAAGAAAGAAAGAGAAAGAGAGAAAGAGAGAGAGAAAGAAAGAAAGAAAGAGAAAGAGAGAAAGAGAGAGAGAAAGAAAGAAAGAAAGAGAAAGAGAGAAAGAGAGAGAGAAAGAAAGAAAGAAAGAGAAAGAGAGAAAGAGAGAGAGAAAGAAAGAAAGAAAGAGAAAGAGAGAAAGAGAGAGAGAAAGAAAGAAAGAAAAAGAAAGACTTTCTTCTGAGTTTTATTTTTATTATTTTTATTTTCACTGCTTGGGAAATAAGTCTGATGAAAATTCATTGGCAATGGAACCATTAATTTATCAACTGGCAATTCTCAGGAGAAATTTTAGGGTTTTTGTAGCCAGACCTATTAATCTGGAAGTACCTTCTCAATTTTTAATTATTTGCTTTTGCTTTTAGCACATTGCTATCAGGAACTGAAGAAGTTATTTGGACATGTTTGAAAACACGACTTTCCACAGAAAGCTTCATCTGCTCATTTATCATTTGCCTTGAAGCTCTCACCAAAGGTAGATGACAGAATGTTTTTCCAGCTACCTGCCCTAAATCCTTTGAAGAGGCTTATTTGTGTCATTATTACTGTATAAATGTATTGAAATTAATAAGGTTTGCAAACCATTTGCAAACTTTCCACCCCTTATGATAGGAATTTAAATGCATGCAGCTGTCACTTTTTCTCAGTTCCAAGAGCTAAAAGAAGGTTAGTTTCAAGAACCACCCCCCAGATGGAAATTTCACTGCACTGGAAAGGCCTTTAGAAGTCTGTTTGGTGAGGCTGCACGGGAGGGTGGCACTGAGGCACCTGAGAGCTGGTGAACAATAAAAAGGGATTCTCAGCTCCCTCTCTGGGAATGTTTCTACCTGAGGCTCTGGAAGCAGCTGCTGAAGGAACAGAGAGTGGCTCTCACACAATTCCACAACGAGCAGCCTTCATTTGATGCCTCACTGATCCTCTTCATTTGTCTGGCACTGTGCAACCTTGGATCCTCTCCAGTTGCCGCCGCCTTCCTCACGCCTTTGCACACGGGAAGAGAAAGAGCTGCTGTCCAAGGTACCTCTGCTGTGTCCATGCACAATTCTCTTGGGCAGCCCCATCCAGGATGCTTTTAACTCTTTTCATTTAATCTTCCACCACTAAAATCTACTGCAAAAGGTTAGTGACAAACTTTACATTCCATTCGTGTGAAATCCAGAAAAGACAGGCAGCTTTGTCCATTTCTAGGGTCAGGGAGAGAGGGCATGGGCAACCCTGGAAGACATCTCACTGCTGGCACCACAGACTGTCACACTTGTAGTCACTGAGGCCAGGTTTCAGGAGGAATCAATTACAGCTGATATCAGTTTTTCAAGGTTTCATCAATTTTCCAGTGCAATACTTTTTTCAAAACTTCACTAAGTATATGAGGTGTTTCAGACAGCTTTCTTTAACCAGAAATCTCTTTTGTGATATTTATTATGTTTTGCTTGTGCTTTGGTCTGTTAAACCTACCAAGAGCTGAAGATAAAACTCAGGGGGTTTTTCACAGAGATTAGTCCCAGCTCTGTGCACTGGTGATCCATTTCCCATGTCAGAAAGTGTTTGAGGCAAATTACTGTGGAAAAGGAACCCTTCATTTCTCTGCCTGACAGGGGAAAAATGGATGATTTAAAATTTGGACAGGTTTGCAGTCTACCCAATTTGAGTGGTTTTGCTCTGTACCATGGTAAAGCCTGAAAGTATTATACAGCCTGGGGGAAAATACCCACTATGTAGTAATTGCAGTTCTATGCTTACTTTATGTTTACACACCATTATCTGACTGCCCATTTAGGAGAAATAATTAGAACTCAGCTAATTATAAATAAGACAGATTTGTTCTTTCTGGCAAATTCCTTAATGCAACTTATTACCCTTGGCAGAAAAGCTACCATGGCATGAACTTCTTAAATAAAACCTGCACGGTGACCTTTCCATCTGTCAAACTATCCTAAATTAAGAGATCAGTAACAAGGACGATGAGAGCTTAAGGTCTGGTTCTCAAGCATGGACAGCATGTGTCATGAATTTGACAGAAAGGCTTATTTGCCTTCATTTCACCTTTCTGATCTTCTTTCCTGCCATACAAGGAGACCCATGGGGGACCAAGCAGTCTGATGGACACATTCTGCTTTCAGCTACCCCTGCAGAACATTGAACATCATTCAGCAAGAGGTAAATGTTACTCATGGGGTGCTGGCAAATCTAGAGGTTTTTAGTGAGATATATGACTGTGGCAGACATAAGGGAAACAAACATTCTTTCCATATGACAGAAATAAAATACTTGAGTTCTGTCCAATTTCAGATCATATTGGACCAATCCAAGAAACCTGTTGGCATAGGAACTTGGAGGAACTGAAGCTTCTGGGGCTATCACCCCAACTGCAGTAATTTGTCACATACTGAAATGAAAATTGACCTGTGACAACTTGCTCCAGATGCAGATCTACCCACTCATATATTTCATTCAGCAGTTTTTGGCCTCGTTATGTCCTTGTTGAAGTTTCAAGTCTACTTTCAACCACTTTTAAGGTTTTCTCCTTGCCCTGCCCTCTCTCTGTTACATATGTCTTGCAGAAGATAAAGCAGAAAGATAGAGAACCCATTCTGCTACAGTGATCCATCACAGAAATATGTTTGATGACCTGACTCAAGGGAAGCAAAAAAGATCCTTCTTCATAACAGAATCTTCTGGGTTCTGGATAAGGTTTAGGGCACACAGAGCACCTACTCTCTTTTGAAAGCATAAACACAATTGTTTCAGAAAAAGTCAGTATCTCTAAGATATTGGAATTTGAAACTAAAATCCTGAAGTTACATAACTTATCTAGAAACTCTGTCACTTTTATTCAGACACTGTCAATATTACAAAGACTTAAGTAAACAACTTTGTCTTAAAATGCGATGGCTTTGTTAAATGTGATTGGGTATTAGATAACAAGATATCAAAGCAGAACATACCCTTCTGGAAAGAGAGGCAGTCTGAGGGCAGAAGTTCTGGTTTTGAGCATCATCTAAGTAGGTTGGTAATGCAGGGTCCTAGGGGAAGGCACTGCCTCCTGTGGTTTGAATCTGACTCAGAGCAGTCCTTCCCTGTTGGGATGAGCTGCCTTGGAGCAGGCTGCTGCTCGCCAGCCTTGCCCACCCTCCTGCAGATGCTCCCAGACCTGCTGGCTGCTCCCGCTGCCAACGGGGAACCTCCCACAGCCCAAACCGCACAGGCACAGGCACCGCAAATGTCATGGGCTGCAAAAGATGGCACTTCTGATCCTGCTCAAAAACACCCAGCTGAGAACTGGCAAACTGATCTGCAGCCTGCAGAAAACCTCACACAGGGAAACCTTTCCTGATTGGATGCGGCCTCTTGTTTACACAGAATTCTTAACCTAAATTACCCTATTTGAGGCATGAAATAGAAGGAAAGTGAACATTTAGGCACGAGGTATTTCTTTTTTCTCTCCTCACTCTAGTAAATAGGTAACACCTACCTCACAATCACCTTACGGGTAGCACAGAAAGGTATTTTTCATAACAATATAAAAAAAACTTATCTGTGCAGGTTTCCTCAAGTCTCAAAGTTTTTGGTTTCAATTTTCTTTCTTCGTCAGATGTATGTCATTCCAGTGACTGAACTACAGTCAATCTCAACTGGAGAGCCGATTTGGAAGCAATAACAACCAAATTCATTAAGCACAGAATTCTCATTTATATTATATTTCCTTTATATTTTCCCAAGGCTTCAGGTTGGCTAATACACAAGTCAGACTGGAATAGTTTCATTACGTCAGAGATTAAACATTGATTTCCTCCTCTTCATCAAACTGTTTGTTACTTTTCCTTGTGAAGACCACTGAGCCCTTCATACAGCAGCATTTCATAAATACAAATTATACTGTACCACTTTTGTCCTTATTTAGCACTTCAAAATGGAAAAACTGCAAACCTGAGGAGAAACAGTGAGAAGAGGGAGTATATAGTAGAAAAAGGTTCCTAAGCAGAGAGCAGAAAGGTAAAAATGGAACATGCACGTAGCAGAAAACACTAAGCCAATCTTCAGATTCCGTGGGTAAATCCAAAGGAAGCTGCTGTGATCCTCCAGACATCTCAAATTGGATATGTGTCAGAGCTTTCCCACACAAGCCTTGTTCTCCTTTCTCAGTTCTGGTAAAATTGTTCCAAAACCTCCAAGATTATGTATCTTCCTTCTCCAGCAACTTCCTCTGCTCTTTAGCACATGCCAAGTGTGCTGAGGCACATCTACCCTGCCCTTCCTGGCTCCTCCATAGGAACAAGCTGGTCAGTGGGATAGAGGACAGGGACAGGGAAGCAAGAGAACTTGCTCGGGCTGAAGCCTTGGTTTGCACTGTTCTTTCTTAATATCAGAATAAAACTGTGATCCCAGCAATGCCTATCAGGTTTCTGCATGAACTGAAAATAAACCCCTGTCCTTTGAAATACAGTATTGCAACTGGAAATGCAGGTGAGATAACCAGAAAAGAAAATCGTCTGCAGATGCTCAGGTAATTTATGCACACTTGAAATTATTGTAACAATGCTTATGTTACATTTATTACAGGAAGAAAACTCCTGGGTCATCCTTCTAGTTCTCTCCTAAAAACTATTTTTCCTTGTAAACAAGTCTATGACAAACTCTTTTGAAAGGAGACGTCATTAACTCCAACATTAAATGCAGAATAAAATATGGTACAACCCATATAATTGTCTAGGAGCAACAGGAAAGGCCAGGACTATTCTCAGTGGGACCTTACTAGAATCCTACTGTCACAGATGCCTATTACAGTCAAAGCTCAATTGTAAAGCATGGCACCAATCTATTTTCACACATACAACTATACAAATACCTCCCACTTAAATACTGTCCTGAGACAGGAATTTCTATGTATGAAACGGAAACATGTTTCTAGAACTAAAGAAAATAATGTAACAAACCAGTCCAGTTCATGCGTGATGGGAGAGAATCAAACGTAGAAACTTCATCTACAAAGCAACAATATTTGCCATGTTGCTGAATGTGCCTCAGAGCCCAGCTTCTGTGTGTTGGATAAATAATCTTTGCTACTCTCTCCTGCAGCGACCAGGCATAGGAAGGATTCTGGTTTTGCAGATAACCATTTACACGAGGCATTCAACTTCCTTTTGACAACCCCAACTATAGCATCACCAAGTGCAAGTATATGTTGGTGTCCTGAGCCTCCTCAGCAAAGCTGGAAGTTTAGAACAAAGAATATTTAGGACACAGTTTCAATAGCAGGAAACGGAGATGTCTGTGTTGATGCATACATTTCCAAAGCTGAGAGGACAAGACTTCAGTCTACAGCTATAAATTATTCATAGCATATTCTGACACGTTGGGGAAGAGCCCTGAATATTCATATGCCACACAACTGGTAAAGTTCCTATAAATTTGAGAAATGATGAGGTTGTGGAAACTTTTCTTATTTTCATTACACAAACCTTATGGGACAAGCTGTGCCACAGTGGATTTCACCAACACAAGCCATGCAATCAGATGAATCTCTGGAAGATCTGAGCCTTGACTTATTGTTCCTATTTTTTTAAGCAATTTTCCCCAGAACAACTGGGGATGCCAGGAATTTGAGAACTGTTTTCTGAAACCACAGACACTCATAAAATATTACTCATCGTATTGCACTCATTTGTTAATCAGTTTGGAAATTGTTTTCATAATCTGTCCATATTCAATAATGTAAACATCTGATCTGTGATTCTCTGTTCCCATAAATCTTTTTTAGCTGGACAAAATGAGTGCAAAATGTAACTATTCCAATTTAGTGGCAGGTTACATCTATTGTGCATTAATAAAATTGACTACTTAGTGCCGTTGATGATAAAGAATGTAAGTGTCCAATGATTGTCTCTGAATAAAAAAAAAAATCACTATTTCTGCAGTGTTAGTCATTTTTATTACAGAAATATGCTACAGCACTGGCCAAGCACTGGAAAATCAAGAATGTAGTGTTCTTTTTCCTTTTGAAAAATCCTTTGATTTAACCAAGCAGATCTTCACTGATCATACGTGTTGTGTGAATGTCATATACTTTGTATGAGCTGAGATGTGACTCTCTCACATAGCTTTATGTGAGACTTCAGACTAATGCTAAAGCACTCTTTTATTTCTGTGAGCAATCGGTAGGATTCAGATATCTGCTTTAGGGCGAAATGAATTATGCCCTAAACCCAGTGCCTGTACTAGTTCAGTCTGTACTGGGAGTCAGGATCACTGACTCAGATGAAAGCACTCACTTGAATCTCATGCTGGATGTCTTCTCTAAAGTCACACAGCAGCAAATCAGTGACAGAGCCAAGATGGAACTGCAATTTCCTGGCTCTTAGTATGATGCCTTTGCTTCCGGATATTACTTCCTTGCTTTTGAAACACGCAGAACAAATTTTAGCTTTGTCTGTGGATACAAAATCAGGTTTAAAAACGCCAAAAACCAGAAGCCCACACTGAAAAGCCATGTTTGTAACACTGACTTCTTGTTGGTGCACACATAATTCCCACTGACACGAGCAGTAATGTGGCATTTCAGCCTGGTGCACTGGGAATTGAGCTGCTGAAGGAGTGCAAGCACAGAGTCCTCAGGTGAACCAGCCTCAGGTAGATTTCTATTACTCTCTGCACTTTCAAAATGACAGTTTCTGATCTCTGATTTCCACAGACTACTAAGATTCCAGAAACAAGCATATTGTACATGGCAAAGAGTTATTTTATACACTGGGTCACCAGCCAGGTTGAAATGCAGCCTGCCCTCACACACACATCTACTGCCCGCAGCAGTTCAGCCCCATTTAGACATCCTGCTATTCAGCTTCAGAAATGCACAGTAGGGTGTGGATGTTGTTCTGGTGGAAGAAACCAATCCTAAAATTCTGCAGGATTTCCCTGTGTAGAAAAAATAGTTCCTGGAAAGCTTGGAGCTATTCAGCATTTCTCAAGATTCCCATCCTTTCTTGGGCATGTCTCTTTGCTCCAGGGTATGTGGTTAAGAAATGCATGTGGGGCACTCCTCAGGAGGAAGTTACAAACGATGAAAAGCCTCTCTGAGGACAAAGAATGATGCATAAACCAGAGCAGTTTCTGACTTTCATTTTTATGCATACAAACTAACCAATTACATACATCCATGCCCACTTCATGGTCCTTAAGCCAGGAGAAATCTTTTACCCACACCCCTGAACTACAGCATGCACACATCCACAGAGACCCCGCTACAGCTATAAAAGAGTGAAAGCATAAAAAATCAGTTCATATTCCAATCAGTTCTGTGCAGATGCAGAGAGGAGATACACAGACTGACAAACAGAGCGAAAGCACTAGGCAGTTATGTAACATCCTCCCTAAAATTCTGTAGAGCAATATAACCTTTTAATTTCTGCAAAGGCTGTAATGATACTCACAACTTGTTTACAAAATAGTGATCTCTTTTTAATCATTCTGTATTTCTCATATGTTGTACTGCATATTAAAACACTGTAGCCTTTCTCAAGTAGATCTTGCTTATATAACATCAGGCACATGAAATAAGAGCTTTGACTCCACAGCAGTTCACACCAAGAGGTATCTCTGTAACTCCTCCACAGCTTCAAGCAATGCCATCTTCACTGAAAAGTTTTTTTCCAATTAGTTCTCAAAGAGTCTTCTGAAAATAAAGCAAGCAATTTATTGTCCCATATGTATACAGCTATATAAGGTAAATTCTTTGAATTTGGTAGCATTTCAGATTACATTACCCATGCAGAAACAGAGAGGCCACAAGAACAGAATCCAGACACACATCCTCCTCCCATAAAACCAGATATACCATACCAAAAGCACAGCTTCTACAAATGATAATTTTGTGTAAAAGTGCTCTGTGGCACTTCTGTCTGCTAAGAGTGACAAAAAGCTATCGCATGTCAAAGGAGAGCTTCACTGATTGCTGAGCCAGTGCCCTTTGCTGCAAAAAATGTCAGCTTTTTGCACTGGGAACATATTATATTTTATAGAACTGAGCGTTCCTTCATCCATGCGTGCACAGACACAAAGAGACAAAAGCAAGCACGGATTTTTATTCCATCGTGTGATGCAGCTAATGTGAACTTGTTCACAGTAACGCTCAGGAAAGTTAATATGCTTTCAAATTAGGCTCTTGAGGTTTGATCGTGCTCTCATTAGAGGCATTAACAAAACCCTCAGTGATTTTACCAAGAGCCAGGATTTGGTCCTTAGGAAGATAAGAAAACTTCATATTAAGTGTTGCAATCTTTTTAAAAGATATTGTCACTATTCACTGATTTTCAGAACTAGCATCTCATAAGTAGTTGGATCATTTGTTGTGATAAGAAGTTCTGCTCATGCCTCCGGCTTTTCTGAGTTTCTTTTTACTTTATATTCTTGTCTAGTAGAAAGATAAATGCTCAATGAACAAGGCTGTTTTAAAGTAATTTTCTTTCATTTTAATTTGCAGGGATTTGTAAGATTGCAGTGGCTATGCGTAATTTCTAAAAACACAATAATTTGCATACATTAAGAAGGTATGAGTGTGAAGTATGTCATTACCTCTGTCTCCTGCAAAGCTTTTCTATATGAAAAGAGATTCTGATTCAGAATTATGAAAAATTTCTACAAATACTGCAGAGAAATTAAATTAATAATACTTGGCAATTATTCCTTTTCTTGAAACATTAATCATTGGGTCTTGTTCAGAACCTGTCTAATTCTGAGTATAAGTGAAGACCCACTGGAGCCAGAAAATTTGTCATAAATTGTAACTCCATTTAAATGACAAGGAAACTAAGAACTGGAAAATTTAAGAGACTTGCAGCAGTTTTTCAAATTTTGTCTGTGTTCAGAAAAATATAGGCTTTTTAGAAATCTTCAAACCTCATACCACGCTCTTTTTGTCACAAAAAGGAGCTACTGAGTATCGAACAGTTTTAAAGTCCTGCGAATGCCGAGTCTCCTAATGCAGAGCTATTGCATATTCTGGTCTGTGTGTGAACCTATTTTGTGCATATTCATTGCATGAGAAAATAATGAAGCAAATTGCATTTATTTAAGGACTGATTACATCAATCAAATGGTTGAAGGTAAGTCAGAGATTTAGAAGGGAACATTAATTATAGCCAGTGATATAGATATCCACTATAACTCAAAAAAATACTAGCAAAATGTATTTTTATGTAGCTCACATCTCTGTATACGGTGTTTTCTGGCTTGGCTGGCCATGCTGCTGGGTTTAGTAGAGGAGAGTTCTTTCATGGTGCTTTAATGCTGCAACCCCAAGATGAACAGCAGTCCAGAGCAGCTTCAGTCATAACCATGGCAACACTTCATCTTCATTTTGGCAGCGCAATTCTTTTGCCCTCCTTTTCAAAACAAAGATGTCTATATTGCCTGCGAGTCATTTTTTAACCTGAGCTATAAGAATTGTTCTTGATTTTCCAAACCAAATCTCTCTAATGCCTTATAAGATGACATTTCTGTCACAGTTCTACTGGAGATCTCTTGCCTGACATACATCTCAGGCTGTTCTTTACTTTGTTTCATGGATGCACCAGTCTGATGGTTCACAACAATCTTGTAAGTCAAGGATTGCAGTTGGCTTCTTCCTCCTCCCGTTATTTTCAAAGAGCTACATTCAGGCTTTAATCATGTATGTTTATACTTACATAGTTGTAGGCAGCACACAGGAATTATTAAATGAGGTTTTCTAGCATGTGTTTAACAGGTTGTCTGATTTCTCATGCCTCTTGGCTTGAAAAGATAATTCCTTAAAACCATATAATGCAGGGCCTTAGTCAATCTCTAACAGAGCTGATTAGGGGAGGGCTTGCCTTGATCAAGTTACTCCATAATTAGCCCCAGAAATGTTCCTTGGCCCCTTTGCTAAAGCATCTTAGCACAGCCTTTTCAGAGCCACTATGCTGGGTTAGCATTGACAACAACAACATTTGCACTTGCCTGAGTCTCCTGCTCATGGCACAGGCTGGTTGGAATTTGCACTCGCTTCTGTGGAAACGAGTAAACACTGAGGCAGACTAGAAAACAGACTTGCCCTTAGAATCTTAATCATTTCAAGCAACATCTTTGTTACTGTGTTAGTCACATCCTTCACAGAGAAAAGGACTATGAAACCTACTGTGATTTCCAGGCTGTCTCCTTCCAGATTTTGTATCGTTCAGAACCATTATACTATTGACTATATTTGCTTATTATCACTTTTCATTTGAGTTCTATCGTGTTTCCTTCCAGTTTTTCACTCTGGTTCATCTCTAATTCTACTTCCTGACTTTCATGGTTGAACTCTTTCATCTCTCATTGTTCTATTTGCATGAAATAACAGGTCTAGCACTTAGATTTGGTTTTGTACTTACTTATCATATCACAGAGCAGGATCTTCCCATTAATTACATTCACTCTTCTGCAATTTTAGTCTTTTTTTTTGTTTGAACACCTGTTTAACTTTTAGTTACTTAACAAAACTTTGTCCTTTTCATTCACATCTTCTGGTATTTGCTATTAGAAAGAGCCTCTATACCATGGTACATCTTAGAGGAATGTATATGAAGCCTTCAGGGTTTGACCTTTCAGAAAACTCAGGAACACATCTCATTCCACTTCCCTTGCTCACCTTCAGAAGAAACCCCCAAAAGAGAGATTTTTCTGTATTATGCGATGGAAAATTAGATCAGCTAAAACTGTTTGCTTTAACCTTCATTAATTTAACATCTAGTTCATATCTGATTTCTGTGTCCCTGCACTGTAAGAAAGAGAATAATATGAGTTAGCTCCCTAATAAGTTCCCACATATTTAATATTTTGGTCTTTTGGCTAGAACTGCCCCAAAGACACCATTTTTATTTCATTTGCCATTTTCAGCCTATTTTTTATTACTCATTTCCTTAGCATGGGAATTATCACCAATTACCAAGCTGGGGACTGGGACACTGTGCTAGAGCCATGTGCCTACCAGGACTCAACCCTTTGCATCAGAAAACCAGAGAAACAGACAAAAACCCCTTTACCTCATCACCAAACTCAAATGTTCTTCCTGCCTAGAACATGCAAATAGCTATTTTGGGTACAGCTCTGGGGCTGAAAGGTGTAAAGAGCAAGCCTGTCTATGACTGAAATAGCTGTCATAGTGATTCTTGCTCATTAAGCTTTCTAAAATCCACCAGCACATCCAGACAGCTCCGTGAAACTTTCCTATAGTCCAAAGCAACCTTCTATTTAAGCTTTTAGGGTCTCTCCTGCTTTTAGGGTCTCTCAATTTTTTCCAACAATGAGAAGAGCCATACCCTGGCTCCGTGGTACACGGTTAAAATAAAAGAGAGAAAGCAGCTGTAGGCAAGGACTGGACTGAAAATCAACCCCAACACTTTGCAGGCCCATTTCACTGTCTGACACTGCTCATCTCGAACTCTGACCATCACACACTCCACTCAAGCACCCTCCTGTCAGATGGCAGCAGCTGCCAAGGGGTTTGCACATTCTCAGTGTTCCCAGCTTTAGGTGGGAGACAGTGAAATATCTGAATATCTCCCATAGTCAGACATCTCAAACTCAGAAGAAAAAGTTATGCTCTGGAATATTAAATACAGTCTGGTGGAAAAATACCCGACTCCTCTCTAAAATGCTGCTCTGCTAAAAGAATGTGGAACACCATTTTCTAGTTCTCTATGGGTAGATGACCTCTATATCCCTTCTTACACACTGCTCCATTAGTCAGCTCTGCTTTTTCTGCTTCTAACCCTCAGTGAAGAATTCTGCAGACTCCAGCTAATTGTTGCAAAAAAAAAAAATTACAGTCCTGAGAATTTTTTCTGGATCATCACAACTGGCTGTCACTGTGAGTAAAGCCATTACCTGGAAGTACTTTTCATGGAACAAAGCAGTTCTCTCCCATTAGTATGGCCTTGTATGAGCATACAAATACAGTGAATTTGGTGGCAATATTCTTAAAGATGTTGCTCCAACTTGCATGGGGAACTTCTATGGGGAAAAAGAGCATCACTGCATTGTTCCCTGCCCTCCAAATCATCGAGTGCTATGGGGTACCTGCAGTATGGATCCCTTGGTGGGTACCAAACAATTATGGGAAATTCTGCTGACACACCCCTCTGGCAAGATTTAATGGGATAGATTTGCCTATAAATAAAGTGCTAAAGTTTGTCATAAAAAAATATTCTTTCCAGCCCCAATCACTCTGTTCTTTACCCTTTCTCTCCTCTTTTAATGGATAGATAGATAGATAGATAGATAGATGGATATATTTACAGTCAGACATGACATCTTGCTACACACGGATCACGTGTCACCAGACTTTGAAGATAAATATATGAAATGCCAGTAGGATGTAGCAGAATAATAAAAACTAAATTTTCTTTCTGGTGCAGAAGATGATAATAAAAGGATGCATGTGGAGATCACTTGAGATAAGACAAGAGAGATTAGGTGTTACAGATGGAGCAGAAGTCATGTTCATACCATTGAGTTCCTGTGCTATTTTCCTAAAATAAAGGGATTTAAGCAGTGGAGACACTGAAGTGACACATAAAAGTCTATCACAGCAGTGTCTGGAGCTCTGTGCCTCCTGGGATCACTCAGAGGCTGGAACTCAGAGCTGGACTTGGAAAAGCAAGCTAGATTTATTATAGCAAATACATTGTCTAAGAAATCAATCATTTTTTTATCATGACATGATTATAATATGATCCTGAAAATATGTATTACATACTAGCATGGGAAGGAAAAAATGGTTGATGAGACTACAGAAAGAAGTAAGTGGTGTATTTGGTATTCATGGGCAGGATCAGTTCTGTCCTCAGGTTATAGAAAATATTTACAGGACAGGAGTCTCTGAATTTCATTTTGAAGTTGCAATAAAAGAAGCCAGTTCTACAGAGAAATCTGGTCTTTGTGAAGAAACAAAAAAATTAAAATCCTCAAACACGAAAGTAGTTTTACTTTAGAGAAAAAAATTTAAACACAGTTCCCGGATTGTATGACTTCGCCTGAAATACATCCTTCACATGTACAAATTTCTCATGATCCTGCTAGTGCATAAGCCTGACCTGCCAGAGAACACTTTATAAAGTTAATTTCTTAATTTAAAAAATAAAACAAAATTGAAAATAAGATTTATAAAATACATATTAACTAAACATATTCTATTCTCATCCCCATGCCACCTTTGGCAAACTCTAACAACAGCTCAAAACATCATTCTACTCTTTGGAAAAACTTTTCTTATAGGCATGTCCTATGACAGAGACATTCAGTATTTTTCAGAAGATTATCAGAGCATTCCACATCCAACAAAAATTCATTAATTTTACTGATAAGCTGTAAGTAGACAGAACTCAAACTTTATTCTTTTGTTCAAGCTGTATTTTATCATGTTTTGCATTTTTCTCATTACCCTCTTTTTAATTGTTTCTAGTTTTTGATAAATCCTACCTGAAATTCCATATTTTAATTTTTTTAAAAGCTAATTTTGTAGAAGCCCTTCCTTTAAGAATTAAGTAGTTAAGTTTAGGAGTTAAAACTCTAAAGTTAGATGATAAATAAGAAATTATAGAGCATTAGGTAATCCTGGTCCTGCAGTTGATATTTCTCAATGCATTTGCTGCTCTCTTTTTACAGCACGATTACTCATGCTTTATTTTTATCATTTATTATTTACAAAGGACCATGTGTTCCTCATTCTTCACAAAACAGCAAATGTTCCAGGTCCCTGCCCAGAAAAGCTCAGGATTTATGATCAAAAGGATGTGGATTCTTCTGCTTTGAAACATTCTTGAATGTTACACCACGGAACAACAAGCAGAGAATTTAACAGAGCATCCCAGCCCACTGCTGGTCAATGAGCCCTCGACAGCACAGGCCGTATTTGTTACCACAAAGCCCTAAGCCACTTCCTTTCCATGGATTCCATTCTTTCAGCACAGCAGAGCTGATGCCTCCATCCCAGTTTAGTACCCATCTCTAACGTGTGTTTAGATGCTGCTCTGCCCTTACAGCTGCTCGCTGAAATCTGAATAGGTAAAGGATTGAAAAGCGGCCACGGCCCCAAGCTGCATTGCAGAGCATCTCGTCGAGTTTCTTTGCTCTTTTAAGTGAAACTCCCCAGCACACACTGGATATCTGGCTTATATGAACTATAGGTCTATAAATATAACTTATAGCTCTTTAAACTCATTCATTCCATCCATATCTGAGTGCCAGAGACATCTCATTAAAGTCCTCGATATGCCAATGAACATGATGAAGAATTGCATGAATATGCAGAATTGGTGTTTCCCCTTCTTTTTACATTACTTCATGAACAGTTCATCCTGTGACAACGGAAGTTAAATCCTCTATCAGCTTTTTAAGCTATCTTGTTCTTTGTTTAAGCATTTTGGGTTTTCAATAAGCTCGAATTCTGTAACTTCTGAGATGTGGAAACCCCATGGACTTGAAGGTCTCAACATTAGAACAGACAAGCCAGTGGGAAATGCTGTTACAGCCACAATCATCAAGGATGAGAAGCAGAGCTGGCTCTTTTGCTCAGACCAAGGAGAGTAGCTGTCAAAACTAGAGGGGCTTTCAGGTGTGCCAGCTTTTCCTGAGGTCTGAAATACGAGTTAAATTTAAAGGCACATCAAGGCGCTCTGAGAAAGCAAGATTCAAGTTTATAAAACATGCCCATGTTACTAGTAAGAGGGAAATTTCCTTTCTCAACCTCCCACATTTATTCTCAAATATGGTATAATTGTGCTCTTCTTCCTAGAGAAGGAATTGATCTTCTTTCCGAAACGTCTGGTTCTGATCCTCAAGATATCTTCGTATCAGTTGTTCAGCTGCACAGCACTACACAAATCTCATCATTGACTTAGATAACCACATTACTGTATTTTATTTCCTTATTTTTCTCCAACAAAGACCAGTGTATCTCAGTGTCAGCTTTGCTTTGTGACCCCAGCAGGACATTGTGGCACCTTACAGCAGAACCACTCGAAGACGTGAATTTTTATAGCATGCTAATACAGTGAATAAAGCTAAAATATGGACAAGAGAAAGAGGAGGTCACCTATTAGAAGAAATTAACTTTGTGACAGTGTTTTGGCTACAGAGGAAGTTCACAGCCACAGAGCAAAGTTGGAGGAAAAGTCTGTTCTGGAAATACAGAAAATGAAAGTACAGGATATACTCTCATCTCCTCAACTATATCCTTCCCTCTGTGACTAAGATTTAAAAATTCAAAACTGATGGAGGAATAAACGCAATTTACTCGATCTTGAAGCTAAAATTCAACACTGTCCCTCCTCTGTTAAGTTCCAGACTGACTCAAGAAGTACCTTTAGCTTGAGGCAAGATGTATTTCTTCTGTCAGTCATTCAGCTTTGCATTTTTGGGCAAAAAAAATCAGAAACTTTTCCCTCCAGCTTCAGAGATTTAGTTTTAGGTCAGAAACCCATTATGCTAATCTGGTTGAAAAAGACCAAAAACAAAGGAAAAAAGGTCTCAAGAGGTAACAATATGTCTACTCATGTTTTTAAAGGAAACTGTTAATCATATTTTATTTCTATTAACAGCTCAGTTTCTACAGAAGAGCCAAGTAAGAATTGCTTGTAACTATTGATTATAGGAAGTGATTAAGTGATCACTCCCCAGCCTAAAGAAATGGCTTCAGTCGCACCTCAGATATTTAGGTGTTTTGGGCTTATATAAACACTCTTCTGACTCCGTTTCAAAAATGCAAGTCATATTTTGGGAACAGTTTTGCTTCAATGACAAATGATTTTACATTTCAGAAAGAAGATGATTTCAAAACTGAAGTTGTCAGTGCTTCAAAGTTTCCTCTCCAATTCATTTAACTTTCCTCTGAGATTCAGTACATTCTTCTCTTAAATGAAGATGATGATAATCCATAACTTCTAAAACTTCTAAAATGTTTTGCGCTGCTTTAGATGTTACAAAAATTGAAAGCATTTTTGCTATATTAGTTAGAATAGAAGAGTGATGCTTTATTGAACTGCAGTTCACACTTTGAAGAGATTACAGGTGGTTTTTTCAAGTTATTTTGTAAATGTTTTTAGGTCTGAAAATATTTTAATTTATTTACTGCAAATGGCACACATATAAAAGCATACCAAATGCTCAGTGTCAACGGAGCTCCCAGCAACATTCACTTAGCTGGCCTCAGTTCTTCAGATTTTTATCTGAAATTACACAGCTGAATTGGGAAGGAATAACTCATATGCTGCCTTTTGTCCTAAGTGCTGTGGAAATGAACTTGTAGATTATGTGCAGGAACCACAACTCGAGCTCCATAGCCTGACAGCTCCCAGGAACTGCTCAGCAGCTTGGAGCAGAAATAAAGGAGAAGTAGGGGAGCTGAAGGAGCGCTGAGTGCTTCAGGAGGAGTTACAATTAAGGTGGGCAGAACATCATCTTTTTTAACCGGAATTTAGGCAAGACAGCGAGCTAACATGCCAGTAATGTAGGAAAACTGAGATGCAGGTACAGTAGATATTTTGATCACTATTAACTCACTTCACAATTCTCGTAGGGTGATAACACAATCTGTTACCACGAGGAGAATTGTGAAGCTTTAATTGAACACATTAAAGTCTCTTTATCCATCATTGGAGCAAAGACTTCAATATTATACAGTCTAAGTGCCTTTTCTGAAACCTTAACGGAAACACCACCCAGTTCCTGAACCAAAGTTTGCATAAACAGTGCTTAAGCAGCAATTTCCTCGCTCTGATTTATGAAGAGGCACTGAGACTGGAACATCAGTATTCCAGAATCAGCTGCTGGAAGGATTTTTACACATCAGAAAGAGACGTTCTGTCACAAGAAGCAGATACTCACTAGGAAAGGTATCTTTAGCAAAAGGAAACAGCAGAAAAGCAATAATACAGAAAAGAAAGCAAAAAGTCAGATGAAATCACTCCATACTTCAGAGAAGGACAAGACATTTGAGAGCTTCCAAAGCAGAGAAAGACAGGACCCAAACTTTTCTCCAAAGTGCTTCCATCTATTCATTTGGTTACAGAGGAGAGCAGGATGATATGCAGTAATCCAAATAAAGTGAGTAAAGGGCAATGCATTAAAAAAATTAGGCTGTTGTCTCCTCCTTGGACCTATCAAGTAGTTCTTTTGCCAAAGCACAAATTCTCAACATGCCCTCCAGCTTCCACACGTCAGCAACGTTTTTGCTCTTCATCAGCCAGACACTTCCCAAGTTAATTCTTTTGCCATGAGCTTGTCTAAACAAATCTCCCAGCACACACTGCATCTTCCTCCTTCCCTCATGAAACAGGGATCTCACATAATCCCTATTTTCTCCCTTGTATCTAAGCAAATGCACATGTCTATGACACGATATCTTAATCACTAGTACCTTCTGAAGGAAAGTTTCAACATCTGCTGTATCTTAATTATTGCACCTCAAGGGACACCAGCTGACTTTCACATTAGTTAGCAAAGCCTTTCCTATTAGGAATTCTTTGGAGGCCAAATCGTTCATCAGAACAATGCAACAACACAGCAGGTGAAATACTCTGATGCAGCAAAGCAGCACTAGGCCTATTTGCCTTCCAGCCACTCATGCAGGATTTACTTGCTAAGCCTACACCAGGGAAGGTAAATACCTCTCTGCAAAAAGATGAATTCCACTCTGAAAGAGGTGGAGTTGTTCTGTAAAGAGCAGGCCTTTGTCAGGTATAAATTATCACAATGCTGTTGTCATGGAGCTGTGAGAATTTATCCCTGCTGAGGATCTGCTCCAGGATTTCCCAGCTTTTATTGCTGTGTACGTATTGTTGCAGTGAAAGGTTGTCTGTCATGATGAAAGCGAGCACAACACAATGATTTGTTTGTATTTATAGCTGTAGCTCTGTGGTTTTGTATCTGTTAGTCATTGGTTTGGGTTTTTTTTTTCCTGATCACATCTGCTCATGCTGCTTTCTGCATCTGAAATCCCCCATTAAGAGGAGTTGTCAGTAACAGCTTTTTATCAGAGTTTATGACTCTCTGCCGGCCCTGGGACACGTGCAGCTAATGACATGCACACACCTCTGCCCCAGATTACAGCTGAGGAAGCAGCAGCAGGGAGGCTGTGCTAGTGATGAGTTTAAAGAGAAGCGGTGCTAGGAAAGATTAGATAAATTCCTGGTCTAAACCCTCAGTTTACATGACCAGGTAACATCCCTGACAAAGTGTGGAAGTGTTTCTTTTTGAAAATTATGAAAATTCATCATTACTGAGAACCAAACACTCATTTTAAAAGTAAACAAAAAGTGAACAGTGAAAACTTGTCACAACTGTCCTTTAAAACTTTATTTTTGTTTTATTCAGTTGCACAGCTGTGCAGAATCTCTCTTACACAGCTGGTTGTAATGAGAAGGCTTATTTTTTGGGATTAGATTTACAAAAGCACCAGGAGATCTCTAAGTGCAAATCCCATGTCTTTCTCTGAGTCTTGTGTTATTGCATCAGTCATGTTTGCTTTGAAAATAGCCTCTTCTTACTCTAGTGGGGTTTTCATTCTGTTCTTGACATTTGGGACAGGTAGTCAAACTGGCCCAAAGCCAAAGTAAAAATATTTCCCCTGCACTGCAGTCTTATATTATCACGTAGACATGAAAGAATTCCTAAAATAAAACTGGTTTCCCTGACACTGACAAACTAGAAGGCAGCTTTCAAAGAATCAGTTTTTCAAAAGACAGACTTCAGAGCCCAGTGGTGCACTTTAATCACTTGTTTTACAGAGATATTTCTCACATAAGCGTAAGATGTAAATGATTATCCTCACCCTATCTCAGCCTGTTAGACCTGATTGCTGCTGATGTACATTCCCTAAAGAACTTTAAAACCCAGAGTGAGCTTTTCATTCTCTCTTTGTCAAAGAACCCCACTCAAATTTTGTCTGCTACTATCTACACATCCCAATATGTTAAGATAACTATTTTGTTAGCAAGTGAAAAAAAGATGCCTCTGTAGTCCAAATGAATATCTCTGTTATGAATATGCCTAGAACCATTAAATAATAAGCCTGAAACACAGGTTATTTGTGAATGACAGAAAAGCCAAAAAGAAAAATGCTGCAGAATTTGTTTGAGGCAGACTAGTCTGACACGCCGAGTCTGACATTTACAAACTCCTGCTATTTAAAAGTTACTTCCTTGCTATTAATCCTGTCTTGCCATTTTTGTAACAGCAGAAGAAAAGATGAACTGAGGCCGGTGTATTACCATAAGTGGTGACCCTGCAGCTTTTCCCTTGGCAGGTGTCCACCACGGCTCCCTCCAGCAGCCTGTGCTGGAATCAAGTGGGGATCTGTTCTCCTATCAACGAGGTGATGTACACACTTCTGTGCATGGCTGCCTTTCTTGCTGTGAAATGTTGTGAAATACAGAGATCCTTGTGCTGCCTCTCCACATGGCACTGCATCAAACATAAAGAATACCAAATGACTTAAGGAGTGACACTGAATCACTCCGGAACTGGCCCAGCTGGAAGGAAAAATTTCAGAGCATCTCCCATACTCAAGCATCGGAGCAAGGACACGAGGATTTGGCCTTCTGAGCTGGTGGGACAGACACACGTCCAGGATTCCACAAAAACAGGTCCCAGAAGAGTCTTTCTTTATATCCTCCCTGTTAGGCAGTACACCTTTTCTGTGTGTCAGCAAATGATTCCTGATCTGTGTGATAGGAACTATTTAACCAACACAGGCATTTCAGTGAGGAAAAAAAAAAAAAAAAGAAAAAAAAGGGAAAAAAAAAGAGAAAGGCTCGTCATTAGTAACAAATATTGTTAGGGGTTGAAATTGAACATGCATTATGAAAAAGAAGCATCTAAAACACGAACTTCCTGCTCAGCAGATGAAAGTAATGACTTGGGAGCCAGTGCAGCAGAGGAAAGCCAAAAATTGTAATGAAAAAAGCTTTGATGGCTCCAAGGGAACTAAGGAAAGCACATTTTTCATCTGATATGGGTTGTATGTGGGAGATCAGCCCTGGCTTCCAAGAAGAGCCTTCCCAGAGTGACATCAGCTGTCTGGAGGCAACAGACTGAGGTTCAGCTTGGCCCTGGGTGGGGTTTCCACGCTGCTGCACTCACCCTGCACAAAGGACAGCCTGAGAACTGCTCCTGGCCAGGGTGCACAGATGGGCAGAGAGCTCCCTTTAACCTCCCACACTGAGCATGGAAGCAGGACTCTCACACATACATGCATGCATAAAGGAACATATATTTGAGAAATTCCAGCCTTTCTCTTATTTAGTAGGAAGCTGTGTGGTATAGAGGATATCACCCCAGGCTAGGAACCAGTAGGAACAGGTACTATTCTGCCAGTGTCCCACTGGGTAGTCTTGAGTAAATCAGTTTAGAACTGGCAAAACCAGTTCCAACAATGATCAATAACACAATGATCACTAACACGACACAGTGTTCCCATAACACAACTACAGGTCCAGTCTAAATCAATTCCTACTTGAAGGAGAATATATTTTTCAGAAAAAATAAAACCCAAGGAATCTTGATTTTAAAAACTCCAGGCAGAGAATCCACAATGATCCTTTAAAACAATTTCAGTGGTTTATTACCATTATTACAGAAATGTGCACCTAGAGTCTACCTTTGCCTAACTTCCAACTTTACACCATTTTACTTCCTTCAACTGCTACGTTGAAGTTTTCCAGCCTCATATTCTGTGCCTTATATAGACACAGGCTGGGACAAACTGCCTTTGCTTAAACTAAGTAGGTTGAAGTCCTTGAATACCTTGCTGCACAGAATGTCCAGCCCATTAATCATTCCCTAAGCCTTCACCAACCCTTCATTCCTTTCTGACACATGAATCTGTATCTTTGCACGGACTCAGCTGTTGGTGAAGTTACCACATCACTGCTGACAGCGGATAGCTCCATCATTACTGCTGGAAGTTTCCTCTTAGGCCACCTTTAGGCCTTTGGTGTGACAGCAAAACCCTACACTCCCTCAATTATCTACCATGATCTCCCACACACCTTTCAGTTATTACCTCTCAGGTCAGTCATGCATCCTGAAAACGTAATTTAGAATCATAGCTCCATATAATAGCCTGAGTTGGAAGGGATCCATAAGGATCATCAAAGTCCAGTTCCTTGCCCTGCAAAGGACAGGGGTTTACCCTCGGTTTCACTGAAGTGTATATGATTTATTAATCACTTCATAGACTAAATTTATTTCCAAAGTCTCAAAATTTATTCCATCTACATAAATTTACCATTAATTATTTTTTAAAGAATTTCCCAGTCTTTAAAAGAAATGGGAAACAGAGCATGACCCAGCAATCCCTAAGGGAGCCTATTAGATAATAATTCCCACTTTGCATATTAAGACTACCAGATAAGGAGTTTTAGGTCTTTTTAATATGTTGTCCAGTTGAATTTGCATTATTCTTATTTCTTAATCAAAGGTTGTGTGGTACCATGATAAATGCCCCAAGAAAGTCCATTACATCAGCACTACAACATTCATCAACCAAACCTCATATAACAGAAGAAAGTTATTGAGTTAATCCAACAAGATATATTTTCCATAAACCAATAAGAACTGCCATATATTACATTATTCCTGATTATTTTGCTAATAATATCCCATATCAGTTTTACATTATTTTGCCAGATATTGGCACCAGGCTGAAAGGCCTGTAATTATGAAGCCATCCCATTTAAAATTCTGGCACAGTATTTGCCTTCCCAGTGCTGTATCAATTAATAAAAACCAACATTAGCAGTCCAGAGACATTCTTAAGCAGTTCCTTGAATACTCCCTGATGAATGTTTTGGGAAATGCTGACCATAAAATGTCCCAACTTTTTGAGCTGTTTAACAACCTCCACAGTCAGTGATGGAATTTCCCAATCTCTTCCTTTATCTGCACAAAATGCTGATAACAGCACTTACTCCCAAAATGCCTCCAGATCTGTAGTTGAAAGACAATTCTTAAGACCTAGGTATTTGGGTTTTCTAACTCCTCTGTGTTGCAGCACCTCTCCAGTGAGTAAGAGTATTCCTACTTCAATAAAAATATTTCTTTCTTTTATACTGAACAGGATCTGAGGTACAAAGTACTCTCATATCTTTTTCCTGCTGCCTACTCTGAATTTATATGGCAATATTAAACCTTTTGCTGCCAGGAAGTCCCTTATGTCAGTAACAATGAGGAGTTGCTCTAAATGGATGCTCTGATGAATCCAGTAATTTCTGAAGGTTTGTTAAGTACAACAAACAGAAAATATAGTAAGAGGACTATGTCTCATCTATATCACCAAGCAATCACTCGTGGATAAAATCTAATTGAAGAGCCGAATTTTCACTCTGAGATCTGGAGAGAATTTTTGTACTCTAGAAAAAAATGATCAGAAGAAAATCCTTTCAAAACTTCCTTTCATTTTAGGGCCAGCATGTTTTAGGTACTAGCACGGCAGGAAATTTTTTAGCAATACTCAACCATTTAAGCCAGACGTTCATGAACTCTATAGGCAAGTTTTCTATCTAAGCAATTTTTCCTAATTTAGGGTAAATTTATGTGTTTACATTGCACTCGCTGATGAAATAACAACGCAGTGCAGATATACCAAAGCTAGCTGTAAATCACAGCCAGCCTGGATACTGTCACCCATCCAGCCACAGACATCAGGAGCTTGAAGCAGATAAATATACTCATGCAGCTTCTAAAACACATTTCGGAACCTCAGTGAGCTATATGAAATTAAAATACTACTGGTATCTGGAAAAAAAGATAGATTTCAATTATCTAAGATGGTCAGGTTGCTTGGAAACATAACAGGCCTAACACCAGTGAAGGGAAAACACGGGCTTGAAAGCATTTAGGCAAGTTAGTTGTCTTCAGAATTCTCCACCTGATCAAACTTGCCCTCAAATACTCTGAACATAGATAGAAGCAATCTCAGAAGCATCAAACAGAACTTATAAAGAGGTACAAACACAGTGCTTATCATTAAAAATAGGACAAAAGGGAGCTAGGAAGCTTATTCCTAGTTACAGCAGAAATACTGTAAAAACAAACGATTTTAATATCCAGACGAAAATAAGGGGAGGAGTAATCAGCATTGCAGGCTGATTTTTCTGTACAGCACTGCCACAGGTATTACAGGCAGGGAAACACAGTAGGTATATTTAATGACCTTCACATATATATAATATATACACATATAATATAGTAATTAAAAACTGGGGGAAAAATAACATCTAGAAAAATCCCCCTTACATGATTGCTTAGCTCTGCTCAGAAAACAGTTACTGATGATTCACTGTCAAACTAGAGGGTTTTCCTGAGTGGCATTCCAGAACATAATTCAGTACTTTGATTCATGATTTGGCTAAAGGAATAGAAGGCATATTAGTTAAATTTGCAAGGAACATAAATCTAGAAAAAGCTTAAGAGAATAAGACAAGGATGTGCTCAAAATTGAAAAACATCTAGATAAAATGGAGAAATGGTTTTGAAGAAGCATGATACAAGTGGTTAAATACAGCATCAAAATTCTAAATTTAGGTAGGACTAATGAACCACAAAAACCACAGTGGCTAAGAAAATGATTCAGTAATATCACCAGAGGTAGCAGGATCACAAGCTTAACACTACTGAACAGTACCCTGGTGTTGCAATACCACACAGAGGGATGTAGAACCAGAAATACTGCATGTAACACACATGAAGAGTTTCTCCTGGTACTTGCCCAGTTTGGGTCATTACTAAAGTCTAAGAGAACTAACAAAAAAGATGATCAAGATATAGAAAACTAAACATGTGTGACAAGGTTTAAAGAACTGGCATTGCTTACTCTTTTATAAAAAATTACAGGAAGATGCAATAATTTTCTTAAAACTGTGTACAGAGCAGCTACAAAAGAAAATGGAATATATCCCTTCTTCACATCAATTTTGTCTAAAGCAAATAGAACAAAGGCCATAAACTTCATCAATGCATGTTTAAGTAAGGTCAACAGTAAAATCTCAGATAGCAGGATATTTAAGAACTGGAGCTGATTATCTGTGGGGTTGTGGACTTTCCACATTTTAAGACTTTCAACAGAGGTTGCAGAATCAGCCCCAATACATTTGTGCTACACTGCAATTGCAGCAACTGCAGTACCAGTGTATCCCTGGAGATTCCAAATCTTCCATGAAACCTTTCCCTACTTCATAAATGAGGAATGGTTGGTTTACAAGTCTGCAGCACTTGTGTTGCAGGCTTCATCCAGGCACTGTTTCAACAGAGTCAGTGAAAGGTTTGTGTTGACTTCAGCAGACACACATCAGGGTCCAAATTCAGGAAACCTTAAGAGCAAGGGCCATTTGGCTATTGACGTGTAGCTTTCTTGGAATCTGCAGTCTGGTGCCTGGTGAGAGTGGAAAGACATGCTTTCTCCTCTTTTCCTTGTCTGCACTGGCAGATGATCCTTTCTGTATGAGGCGTTTTTGTGTGGAGAACAGTGTCACTGCACATCCAGACCAGCTCCTCTGCAAACACAGAAATCCTCCTGCGCTAGGAACTGCCTGTGTGGCTGGACAAACAACAGTAACCATGGTGCCCAGAAACACAACTCGGGGTAAAGGCAGGACAGACCTACTGGGAGGCAATTTCCTGTTCTGATTTAATGATTTGATGTGGATGATGTGTTACTCTACGACCATGGCTTGTATCCTCTCTCAGTGGCTGCACATTGCAGCAGCAGCTCTTGCTGAGCTCGTTACAAGCGGGAAAGGGGAGCTCAATGCAAACCCACTCAGAGCTCACCTTTCCCAAGGAAGTCAGAATTTCTCCACAGCACTTGTTTCAGATATGGGCAGGAGAGTACAGACCAAGTATAAACCAAACCACAAGCACTGTCACCTCCGCATGAAGAACTTTGCATTGAGGATGCAGAGCACTGGGACACAGAGGCTGTGCAGGGAGGGCACAGAGACATCCCAAACCCACCTGGACGTGTTCCTGTGTCACCTGCTCCAGGTGACCCTGCCTCGGCAGGGATTTGGACGGGATAATCTCCAGAGGCCCCTTCCAAGCTGAAATATTCTGTGACTCTGAGAAGGAGCAACCTTGCTTCAAGTGCCACCACCGGTACAACGAGAGCTGACCAGGGCAGAGCTGGGCTGTTCCCCCACTGCCACTCCCAGCACTTCCCCTACACATCAAACTGGGGCAACAAGGCACATGTCACACATCAAACAGGGCCACAACAACAGAAATTCCAGCTGAAACAGGACTGCGAGTTTGTAATTATGCTTGTTACAATCTGTAATAATGTGATATTATTCTTCATTCTGCTGACAAATTCTAGGCTGCTATTTACTAACAGATACAGAGCTACAGGTGAATAAAACTGGTGTGACTCCAGCATAATGAAGGATTGTACTGTTAGTATTCTAATCGCACTATTTACAACCTAATTGCCATTTGTAACTGTGACTGGTGGTTTCTACATTGAGTCTTTTTAATTAAACATTGTACATGAATCATTAGCAAAACTTTTAGCTTTTTAAAATTAATTTTGGATTGTCTTGTTCAAATTTATTATTCATTAAAGCATGTAAAGAATCTCAAAAGCCTTCTTTATATGTATTCCCTAATCACATATAAATGCGTTAGCATAGGAATGTGTAAATACACATAATATAATTAGCACTTTCACTAATGTGTGGTTGTACCTTTCATACCTTATAAGTGCCACAAGAAAACAAAGTATAAAGCGTAATTAGAATCTGTCAGAACTAACAATATTACAAACGTTAATTGTATGTTACTGATAAAGTTTAACACTATTAATACATTAATTTCGACAGTTTTTGCGACCTCACTTGAGTCTAAGAATAAACTAGATTATTTTCAGTAGTTACTTTTTAATCAGCTCCATGTTTTCACAAATTAGGCCAATTATTCTCAGTTAGCAGAAAATAGCATTAATGAAAATATTTATTAGTAATAATGTTTGTAAAGATCTATTTCTTAATAAAATATAGGCACTAGGCATAAATGAACCCAAAGAGTTTCATGTATGCAAATTACTTATCTCCATGGTTACATGAGCTAATAGACTGATGTTTTATACAACGTATATGCACCAGAACATTAATCTTTTACTGAACAAAGCAGCAAATCTGTGTCTTTATGACCAAACATGTGCTATTGTTGGATGCTGGCAATGTAATCTCTTGTCACACACAAGAAACACCCAGAGGTTCAGAGGGATCTGAGTGACCCTTGAGTGATGGGTACAGCAACCTGCTGGGCATCCACAAGCACAAGTTCCCCAAAGTGGTCCCTCCAAGTCTCAATTCCAAAGCTGCAGGAATAAAGCAGATCACAGGCTATGGCTGCCTCCAGTGCTACAACTCATCCCCCTCAATCTGCATTTAAAACCACTCTTCCACTGAACACTTTGGAGTGTGCAGGTCTGTTTTTCAGTGCAAGATTTTCCTAATAAAAATCATGACCCACACTTGCCATGTGGTTTCTTGTTATGGAAACCACAGACTCTGCCATTCCAATCACTGTGCTCATGAAGCATGTTAGAATAACTGTTGTTAACCTGGAATCTACATAGTTTTGTGCAGTTAAACAGCCAGTGATTTAAGAGTATTTTTTTAAGTTTACAGGATGACATAAATATCAGTAAGGCTTAAAGGAATGAAATATCTACTACCTTCCAGGGATAGTTAAGTGTCAGGGTTCTGACAGTAACTAGGTAGCTGCCAGTTTCTCCAAAATCACCTTGTGCACTTTGTATTTCTGAGAATGCCCCTGCGCTCCCATTCCTGTCTTTAGACTTCCTAATAGTCCCAATTGCCCCTGCAATGTATTCAAAAACAAAATCTGAGCATTTATTTGTAAAATAAAGGATTTTTATTTGACTTCCTTCAAAATTTCCCCTGGCAATTTAATATTAATTAAAATCTGTTGAGCCATATGGTGACTTTTCATTTTCTTAACAAACATTATGACTTTCATATTTTCTACCATGATTTTTTTCCATTTTTGCCACAGCAAACAACAAAGCTTAGAGAGATCATAGCACAGAGACATCACTGGTTCAAATATTAGTGCAGCCACACAGACAGACCGAAAGGGACCACAAAAGAAAAATGTTTTCAAAGCATTTTAAGCAAGTGAACTTTGTGCAATTATCTATGCCCTGTAACAAAACAGATTTTGACACTCATAAACAGAGCAGAGTCACAAAGAACATGGATCCTGGCGCTCACCTGTTTCTAAGCTGTAAAGAACTTGCCTTTATATGTATGGTACAGAATCACACATTAATGCTTCCTGTGCCACCCATCACTGCATTTTTTAAACTGCATTATAAGCGAGCAATAAAGATCATGCATTGATTCCAGATTAGCACTAGATGGAGAGAGAAACAATCTCGCTGAAGCTTCTTCTTGTGAAGAGCGAGAGCAAAGGCAGGGTTTACACCTGTGCAAGCACAGCACCGTGAGTGTGCCTTGGGCTGAAGCATATCTGAAGAACAGCTCCTCGAGCAGGAGCCCCTGGCAGGGCTTTGTCCCTGCACACATCTCCCTCCATCCCTCCCCTGCACCGACTGCTGCTCTGCCAGCTTTCTCACTGACCACTGCCAAGCGATTTAGCCCCTGCTAAGGAAAAAGGCAAAAGCTGGATCTATCTGGCTTTACTGGATCACTTAAATCCTGCCAAAATGTGACATCAATATGCCATTGCATCAACAAATTGTGCAGTGAATGCACCTGCTTCAGATGCATTAGGAAAAATGCCTGTCACACACTGTACTATTAATCTCTAGCATTTGGATCTTGACAAGTTCTACCAATGTTTGTCCCTCACTCACAAATAACATAGCATGAACAATCATTCCTAAATTAACAACTCTTCTACTATACATGTGCTGTTTCCTACCCTGTAGGGAAAACTTAAATCATGATGCATACACTTAGATTTAGAAAAAGGAGATATTCCTACACACTGGCATTGACAAATTGCCCTCAGCTTTTCCCCTGATAAAAACGCAAGAGCCTCAGACTTTAAACAACAGTAACAACAAAAAAACAACAAGAAAAAGATATTTTCAAGTGCCTTAGAAACATTCAGCTACCATAGAAAACCTGCACACTGACACAGGAATGGATATTCTGGATCTACTGTAGCCAGAGTGAAAAAGTGCTCATTCAAGATGACTAAAAGCTAAAGAGTCTAATAAATCTCAACAAACAGCAAAGACATCAGGGCTCCAAGTTTAAAAAGGACTTGAGTTTTTTTCACCTAGACCTAAACTTCTAAATTGAGCAGAAAGGCAGCCAGATATTTACTACTGAAAAATCTGTACTCCATATTTTGTATTTTAAGTGAAACCACCATAATTCAAATCTAATATTTTCACCTAAATGCAGTCACCTTTTGTGAAGTTTTACAGTAATATATGTCTAACATGTATGGACAATCCCAAGGAAGTATTTTAAGCTCATCAGCTCTTAATTGAGGTTTTCAAAGCGGCCTATGAGATTTAGACAAAAAATATTCATTTCGTATTTCCTTTTATCAGCAATACACGGATAAACTCCTCGGCCGCTCTGAAAATCTCAGTGAGCCGGATACGTACTCACTGGATGTAAGAGAACTGTCACTTCTGCTATCTATCTAAAAGATAAATCTCTTAAGCTTAAGTGAAAAAAATAATTGGATAGATTTTGCTTGCGCCATCACTGAAGACTTTACGAACTCATGTTCTGCAAAACCCCATTTTTTAGTTGAATGGGAGCACTTCAAAAAGGCTTATTTAGTCAGCTGAAATGAAAGCTGTGGTGATACAAATGTGCTGGTTTCAGGAATAAGAAATCTATTTTGCATTGCTCTAGTACAGGAGCATGCTTGAGGTTGGATTGCTCTGGTCTTTCAAAAGCATCATAAAGTTTTGTGTAGTCTAATAGTAAAACTTGAGAGCTCAGAGCCAAGAAATTACACAATCTAGCAAATTCCAGACGCTGGAGGGTTTCTGTGCTACTGAATATAGATACACTGGGTAGGACAGATATTTACGATGAAATTGAAGCAGCTGCTCCTTTTAGCAGATTCTGAGTTTAAGGTTTGAGGTGAGAAAGAAGAGAAAAAAGCTGGATCCAAGCTGATGCAGGTGTCTCCTGCAGGATTTAGCGAGGCCTGTTGTGCCAGTTTACAAGGTCAGAATTTTGCACGTACGGGCCAGTGCCAGATTTTTGCCTATATAACAGCGTCTTTGGCAAGCGCTGAAAAACGCTACCAAGTGATACCACCAAGCCAGAAAAGGAGTCTCCCGGGATTTTCTGGGAATCACAACAGATCACGTTCGCTCTTCATACGCAGAGCACAAGGTAGGGCCCGGCCCGATGCTTTGGCTGAAACCCGGTTAATTGCGGCCGGCGGGGAAGGGCCGGGAGCGCGGCGCTGCCGCTCCCCGCTCCGCACGCAGCGAGCACTGCCGGGATGCGCCCGAGCCGCTCCCTGCGCGCCCCCTCCGCTTCCACGCGCGGCGGCGAAACTCGCGACCCGCCGGAGGCTCCGTGTGCCACATCCAGGTTTTGCCGCGTCCTGGCTCCGGGACGCTCCGATTTTTTTTTTTTTTTTTTTTCTGTTATCCTTAGTTGGTCTTTTTTTTTTTTTCGTGTTGTTTTGTATTTTTTTTTTCTTTTAATGTCTGCAGTGGGAGCCGCCGGCCCTGGCGGGGCGATGGGGCTGGGGGACCGCGGCTCCAGCGGGACCCCGGCGGGCTCCGCCCGGCGGCCGCGGGGCTCCGCGCGTTCCCTGGATGCTGCGC
>VWPU01004402.1:6798-129617 GCA_013398955.1 Callaeas wilsoni | reverse complement strand
CCCCGGGAGCGCCGGGCGGCCGCGGGCGGCCCCCGCGGGGCGCGGAGAGGGTCGGGGTCCGTCCGCGTTGGCGCTGCCCCTGGCGGGCACGGCCAGCCCTTTCCCCCGACTGCGCAGCGCCTGCCCCGGCGGGCAGCCCGGGCCGGATCCCGGCCCTCTGAGCGCCTTCCCGCCCGAGCCTCCCCGGCAAGGCTGCGCGTCACCCTTGTTGCTTGTAGGGCAGCTCCGCGTTTTGGCATCAGCCTTGGCTTGTTTGACGGGTTTGGATGGGAGACGTGACGGAAGCAGCGGTGTCCGGCAGCCAGAACCAAAATTAACGTGCTCCATCCACTGCAGCCGCAGAGGCAAAGCAGCGCGACGCGGTTGCTTGTACGTATTCCTCCTTCCTCACGCAGCTACTCGGTGCTCTTACTTGGTGTTTAGCACTTAAGAGGCTGTCAGGAAGCTTTGAGGCAGTTTGCGGTAGCTTGGTAGAGCTTTTGTTACAAAGCTGGATAAAAATCGCTGCATTCTTCACGGAGCTCGCTGAAAACAGTCATATTTCATAGGACTAGGTATAAAGTCTAGCTATTGCTTGAAGTTCTGTAAAAAATTCAAATGCATTTCAATACATACTGCACAGTATTTGAAGATACTTTCAATGTTAGGTTGATGGCAGTGAACAATGCTTCCTAAACTAAAAAGAAACAGAGACACGTCATCTTGACAGGTGTACAGTGTCATTGGGATTGTCAAGCAGTGTTAACTCTGCTTTTCGTGAAAGATGTGCATTGACAAAAATGTAGAGAATGCATAGTTCTCCTAACAGTAAAAATGCCGTGGATTATTGCGTTATGTCCTGTGTTTATTGTATATTCCCCTTTTAAACAGATAGAGCTCATTATTTGGACATTGGAATTTTTATTTCATTTCAGGGTTTTGTTTACATTAGTAGAAATTAATGGCTTATGTAAGGTAAGTCTTACTGCTTCCATCCTTAAAAAATTGTATATTCAGTAAGAAAATATTATCTTTGTTACCAAAGAATAGCAGTGTTACAAACCATTTTTTAAAATATAGATTCTTAGTTCATCAGTAGCATGCCCACAGCACACCGCAGTATGGTTATGGATGACAAAACAATGCCGTTTCTATTTAGTAACATGACTGTGTTTGCTCTATTCCAAGCTTGTTTTAAGTTTGTGACAAGCTAAAATACAACCTTACATGCTTAAGAAAATTGCCATCCTTCTGCTTCTTGTAGACCAGTCTAGACAATGATGCATTTTCGCAGCCCTTTGCTTGCTAATTTTCAACTGGTGAGTGAAGGCTCTTTTTAACCCTGAGAAACCGTGCTGTTGAATCCTTCCATTTGATTAAGGGCATCTGCTGAACAGCAAGCTTTCATCTTAAAATTACATGAATGTAGATCATACTAGAGTAATTGTTCTGGACTGATGATTCTCACAGTGAAAATAGCATATGGAGACTTTTTTCAGCAGATTTGGTGCAGCTGTTCCCATACCACTTCTTTATTGCTTTCTGCACATAAAGAGTTTCCAGTGCTCGGATATAACCACACAATACGAGATAAGAAATACCAGCATAGTTGTTGTGCTGTAACACCAGTAACCTGCTAATAGGAACAATATAGTTTTTCCTAAGGTATTTTGTGCTTATTTAGTGGAGAATGAGATGGTGCACACCAGCACTTGCAGAATCACTCATGCCAGTGCGATGCAAAGTTCAAGCTCTAGTTTGCTCAGTTGTTAATCTGAATTATTTCCTCAGTCAGAACAGTACAGAAATCGAGGCAAAGCTGTGTGATGAAGCTGCCCATTTAATTAGGCATAAATGACAGGAAAGGTTCTTATCCTTGATTTTTTCGGTAAATACTTCAAAACTCTGAATTTAAGTCCTTAGAAAAAAGCACTTGGAAAAGCGGAATGTTTTAATAAAGTGCAGAAAGCTCATCATTGGTTTCAAACAGGGAAATCAGCATGATATCTTTCTTCAGCAAGTATACAGTAAAAACCAAAAAAAGCTACCTGAAAGCCCCTCTCAGCATACCTTATGTTCTGCTCTCTGCCTTTACCTTCCCACACTCCCATATTGTAAAGAAAGGGTGTTTTAAGAGTTCCTGGGAGATGAAAGTTGAATTCATTCAGGATAAAGAGCTGTGAGAAGGTACAGCTCCCATCAAGACTGGCATGACTACAGCCTGATCTACTGAGACAGTAGAAATACTTTTGCAGTCTCTTAATTTTGCAGCTTTCCTATGAGGGAAGAAGCCTGGGGGGAGGACATGATACAGGGCTGGATAAACAGGTTCTGTGGGTATGGGGGAGAGGTTGTGTGGTGTTGATATCAGGGAAGAGGAGGGGGCAGGGAGATCGAGGTTGTTTAGTCTGTTCCAAGATAACTGGGTCCTGTGGTCTTGCAAGGTTCTTTAGGTAATTACCAAATGTCTTAACTTCTATCTAGACACAAGCAGAAGTCCCTGTCTTCAGCTCTTGTGTTTTCATCTAGGCAGCCCTTCTTCTATCATGTCTAATCTGTAGTATTCTCCAATAGTTTCTCTTTTAAGGTGAAGTTTTATTGCATTAATCTAATCTCAAAGTTAGAAGAATTATGATAATGCCAGCAGCAGCCTCTGTGTATTACAGTAAGGGCCTGCAATGATCATAAAAAGCAAATTCAATTACTGCTATAATGTTCATAGCTGATAACACCTTTGGAAATAGAGGCAAAGGCTAATGACTACTGGGAAGCATGCACTTTCAAAAGTGTTGGTTATTACTTCCAGTGTCTCTGTTGACCAAATCATAGGCATAGGCTGTTGGATGTCATCAGCCTTCTGCAATGCTCTCTGTAACAGGAAGGTACCAATATGGTGTACTATGCTTCTTTAGGGAAAGAAGCAATTCTTCACTCACCCATTACAGTCACTTGAAAAAAAAATATTGTGTGTGTGATTCAGTATAGAATCGTTCATGGTGTACAAGAGTATAGCTAGTGTAATCAAATGTGCCCAAAAGCAGATGAACATTTGAAATACATTTGTCTCTGCAAGGTGATGAACGCCTTAACAGAATAAGGTCTGGAGCCAAAATAAAAATCTCAAGGACCAATTACATGAAAATTCTGCGCTGTGTTTGACAACAAAAACATATTTCCCTTGACATTAAGGCAAACTGACAGGTAACTTTTCAAGCAGAAGCTATAGTAGTGTGTCATTCAAAGTAATAAGCAGATGATGTAGTGTTCAAAAGGGACATGTCCGAGTATTCAGTGTAATTCTGGAAGAGATAGTGCCTATATTTGTCCACTAGTGATGTTATGTGATTGCTGAAGAACTGAAAGATGAAGGTTTTAAGGACATCTTCGTCTGGAAGGATTCAGATTCGTATCTCTTATACTTAAGTTACTTGGAGCTGTCCAACAACTGTGAAGAAGGGTGTAGTAACCCACAGTATCACTCCTGGTAGAACTGGCTCTTCCTCAGTCTGGGATAAAGGAGCCAGAAGAAGAGATACCTTTGTGATTCATCCACTTATACAAGAGAAGGAAGAGCTACGTTCTCATTGTTCCTGTGGTTGTGTATTAATTATGCAGTCATTCAGCTGGGAAGAAAACACAACTCTAAGTAAAACAAAAAAGTATTTTTCCACTTTTGACCTAAATCTTGTACCTGTCAGCTTTCTTGGTAAGGTGTGTATTTCGTATACCTTGTCACTGTTACAGGACACTGTTACATGGATAGGATGGAGGGGACTAAATTCTGCTTGATAAAATACTAAGCATTTTGTGTAACTCTCAGTAGTTAGGGAGGGCAGGGTTATCTCTGTATTGGGCTTCACCTTATCTACCTGCCAGAGAGTTATGCATGGAAAAAAATGTAAACCAGTATATGTATTACAGCTGTGTTCAAGATTATCATAGAATGACTGCCTATGAGATTGTACTTTTGAGTAGATAATTTCCATGGGTTTGCAATGGCTGTACATGCAGTTTCTTTAAGTGCTAGGCAGACTTTTTTTGTAGAAAAGATAGCATTCTAGCAACAAGAAAAGATGTGTCTTTCTAGAGAGGGTGGTGCTTCTGCTGTGCTCTCGAGAAATCTCTGTGCATTAAAAACAAAGTTTTGATTGGTTTCATTTCTTGCTCTCCAGTAGGAGATGAAAATGAAGTCTCATGTATGCTAGTTTTATTACAGCGTTGTTGAGAAAGGCAGAAAATGGTGAGAAGGAGGAAAAGAAAAGCAATCTGACAAGGCATAGAAAAGAAAAAGATGCTAGCAGTTACAGAGAGAAAACTAAATTGAGGTACTGCATTGTAAACATAAAATTTATCCACTTTACCATCTTCATAACAGCACTTAAATTTAAAGGGGGGGGGGCCACCACTATTTACAGAACATATCTGAACCCTGTATTTTAAAGGTATCTTTTGCCTCTAAGCTCATAACATTCCTACACCTTATAATTTATAAACACATGCATTGTTTTACTGCATTTCACAGCTGGATTATCAGTAATTGATCCTCTTCCTAGGTCAATAAAAAAAGCCAACTAATCTCTTGAAACATACTATGCATAGTGTTTTCCCAGTGTTTCTAACCCCATGCTCAGCCCCATGGCTTCAGTTAGTGTGCTAGGATATGACTATATGTGCATTTCTGCAGTCACAAAATTACTGCCTTTGCTGTGTAGCTCTGTGCTCATGCAGGGAGGAATTTCAAATGGCTTCTGGCCTGTCCCTTTTGGTAGCAATAAATGAGCCAGCCTGTGCCCCACATCACAATGTGGGAGTAGCAGTGCATGTGCATTACTGTAAATGCTGCTCAGATCTGTGGGGCACTGAACTGACCATTGCTAAATATAATACCTGCCAGTGGAAGTCCAGCTAATGCACATTCAAGTTTAAAAGATTACAGTATTATCATATCTGGAAATTAAGAATATTGAGAGATCTTGGCCATTATTTCAGACATAGTTGGGTTTTTTTAATCTTGTGTTTTGAACTAGATGCCTAAGTTTAAAACTATCCAGGATAACATTCTGCATTTTAACTGATGTAATCATCTCAACTACAGTAGTGCCCTCAGCAGCTTTTTAAAATTTGCTACATGTAGCTAAAAATACAATGTTGAAAGACATACTTATGTGTAAGATACATAACCAATATTTTTACTTTTCACTATAGTGAGAAGTGTTTTCATCTAAACTATAGGATTAAAAAAAAAAAATAGTTCATATCTGGGAAATTTGCAGATTTATTTTGGCCACCACAGTGGCAGAGAGCTGACACCTGAAGAAACAGGTAAGTTTTGTTTTTCAGGTGCACCATGTTTTGGTAAAATACCAGAGTGTGTGGGTTACTGTGAAATATGAATGTTTTCAATCTTTGTAAATAGATTTAAATTAGCCATTCTTCTCAATTATGAATAAAACAAAATAGAATTTAAAATGCAGCTGAAGCATTAATTTAACTTTTCCTTTTAACGTGTGAAATGTGAATGCATATGTATGTTGACTTACACTGTGGGATTGCTAGTGATGTGTTACATATGGCTCTTAATGTTCAGTACTTAAAGAGCAGCACTTCTTACAAAAGGAGCATATATTTAACTGGGCAGAAAACATCTAAACAAATTACAAGAAAACTTCAGCCTTTTTTAAAACTGCGGTAATGAGCAAGAAACATTTGTATTGCTTGGCCTTCTAAGAAAATGTAATTAATCAGTCTGAAAACACCAGAGTTTTATTTTTTACTAGAAGTCTTCTTTCTCTACCTACTCAAAATACTTTATATTTCCCAAGTCTTTATTAAATGTGAATCCTTGTTTTAATGGTGAAGAGAAACATGGAGCTACAAAGCTGTGAGAAAAGAAAGGGACTAAGCGGTACGAATGTTGAAAGCTTCTGGAGATGAGACAGAGTTGCTCAACAGTGTTCATCCAAAGCAAAGGACAGAGCAGTGCTACAGTAGTTGTTGATTACCCACACAAAGACCATTGTGCTTCCATGCTGTAGTATTATCAGAGGCTCTTTTTTTATCTGTCCATTGCTATTTGTGCCTTTCTCTAAAAGGAAATGACAGTGTCCAATTTCTTAATAATTTCATGTGGTCCTTTTTCACTTTAGGAAGCCTAAACTTTGTTTTGATTGTGGATGACTCATTGTCTCCCATTTGTTCCTCCTACCCACAGTCTTTCTGTTGAGTGTGGGAGATTTTTCCTGGAATATAGTAGCCACATATATTTGAATTCCCAGATGCCCTGGAACCCGTTTCAGTGTTTTCTGCTCTTCAGAAGCTATGAAACCCTTCGTAGTCGAATACTTCAAGTTGCTTGGATGAAAGGCATTATAAAAGTGCAAAGAATTACTGCTTAAGCACTGAGATAAATTCAGAATTTTCTCATAGAAGCAGGAAGCATCCCAAATCTCATGACATCTTTGTTGGAATTTGTAGGCTGGTGCATCATAAGTCCCTATTTGACTGTCACCAGAGCTCAAAGGCCAAATCATAGCAATCAGTAAAACATGACTCTTAGGCTCAAAGCCAAAAGATGGACATTACTGGGTTGTTTGCTTATCTGGGAGTTCTGGCTTGTTTTGAGCTGCAGTCCCTTTATACAATATGGTATCTCCTATATAGCTAATGCTGGATCTGATTATTGTTTAAAATGAGTTCATTACTTGATCCTAGTAAGTCACTGTTACAAGTTTATAAGCACAATAAAGGATAGGATTCACTTGCCTTGTGGTATTCCACTTGAATCTCCAGAAGTTCACTTTAATCTCATCTTTTCTGTATGGCATTTGCCTGCTCTGTGCATATGTGTTTGACACCTTTTGGATGTCTGGAGGGGCCATTGCAAACTGTTGAGCCATCAGCTGCATCTCACTGTAAACACACAGAAACGTTTTCTGTTAACCACTTCTGCTCTTGGCATGGTTTGAACAACAGCTTGGGTTCAGGATTTTGACAAGAACTAAATGACTCTGTTGAAGGTGATGCAGTCATTCCCTAGCTTTGGCTTTCAGAAGTGTGTTAGTATTTTACATTCATCAGTCATTGTGTTGGCAAGACCACAGAGCAGAGGTGCAGGGGAATAACCTGAAAAGTTCTCTGAGGTACAGGCAAAATACATGCAAAAATCACTGCAGCTAAATTTGCAGTGTCTGGAAATTACACGGCTGGCCATTCTCAAATTCTTACGATTTTTTGTTACTATTCTTAGTGTGAAATGTTTTCTGCTTCGTCTCAGATTATGGCTGAAATACAGGGAAGGGAAATATAATGTATTTCTTGTAGATTCAAATTCCTTCTGTACAGATCCATTCACGTGAGTCTAGATATTCCTGTTTGTTTAGAACATGAGAAGTTTCCAATGTTTTACAACTTTTCTTGTCATTTGTAGAAGCTTTTAAGGACCCTTCTCTAACAGGCAGCTTTTTGTTATGGAAGTTATTGTACAGTTAATAAATAAGGGTGATCACTGAAATGTTAACATTATCTCTTATGGTATTGTATTTGTTTAAAAATGAGTATATGAAAGTTTCATGGACAGTTCTTTACCTTTTAGGTCTTTAAGTAACTTGTCAGACTGTTAAAGTAAGGTGATTACGCTTCTTTGATGGCAGGTTTTTGTTTTGACAGAACAGGTATGACAGCTGTGTCTGGTTTTAGCATGTGCACACCCTACACATCTCAAATCCTGATAGGGCTAAAGAACTGTTACCCCGTCAGCAGAGCAGAGAAATGCAAAAATCAAGTTTCCCAGAGAGTATACTCTGCTATTTAATTTTCATAGCAATACTGTCTGTATACGTATTAACAAATAAATACTTGTCTGACAACATGCTCAAAAACAACCAGTTGTAGGGGAACTATACAGGGAAAAAAAGTACTGTTAATTTTTGTTGTAATGTTTTGATTAAAGAATGTCAACATGAAAACAGGTGTTAAGTAGTCCAAATTAGACAGCCTTCCTTCTTCCTACTGCATAAAGGTCTGTAAAGTTCCTGTTATTTGGGAGGCTGGCAAACCATTTCTCTGCTAGAGGTGGAAGGAAGGCACTGCTTGACTTAAAGCATTTCCCCATCTCTAGAATTTTTCTACTTGGTTTTTAAGAAGTCATGACCTAGCCAATTAGATGGCCAATTCTGAGGCCAGAAGGTGGTCTTCCCTTTAGCAAGTCAATTAAAATATACATTCCTACCTTGGTTTTCGTTCCAGGTAGTCTATTTATAGCTATCCATCTGATTTTCATTACTAGAGGCATAATTGATCTTCTTCCCATTTTGAAGTTTGTGTGCACCTGTCTTACAGGTTCATAGCAAAATCAATTATCCCTCTGGCTACAGATACATCCTGGTGCTTCATTAGGAGTTTGTCAGTGTAGGTGGAGTCCTGCACTGTGTCAGAGTGACACCAGGTGATGACTGGGAGAGTCAGAGCAGCTTGCGTGCTCCTGCTTGTACCTGGTGTCACATTGGCGTGGTCACTGACAGGGTTTTGAGGAAGTCTGGTAACAAAAACCAAAAACCAACCAACCAAAAAAAACCCACTTCGGCTGAGTTCATTTAAAGAGGAGACTGAAATAGAGATTAATTTGAAAACTGTGTGCTTGGACTTTTCTGTTATCACAAGTCCATAATAGGAGATTAGCAGTGTAGTAAGAGAAGTGATTATTATGTGACTAAAATGACTATTTTGCATGTAGCATTTATGTAACTTTGCTGTAATTCAATTCATCTGACTGATGTGGAGTTTGATTAATTCAGTAAGTTACACATATTTCATTCTAAGTTTGTCCTCACAAAAAATAAACCAACTGTTTTGGCTGTTTATGGTCAAGAATTTTGATTTTTTGTGAAATCATTATTTGTGTCTGATAGTAGACTTTAGTGGTCTTTATGCCCTTTTGGCTGAAAAGAATACCTAAAAACAGCAGGTGTAGATCAGAAGTCCTTGTATGTAGGTAGTATGATGGAATCACTCAAAACTAATTTATCTCCGATCATAAAGTAGAAAATAACGTATTACGCATTCCCTCATTTTTAAAAATTAAAATATATAAAAACAATTTTCAGAATCCTAAAGTATTCTGTGACCGTTCAATTGTGAGAGTACACCAAGTCCTGAATTTTATTGGTGATCTGTTTTTAATCTGTATTTTTTGACAGTCTTGTTTGTTAGAAATAGTAGAGTTTTATATGTAAATATATATAGCCCTTGGTCCAAGTTGTATGGGTTTCTAGCATGCTTTAAGCTACATTGTGATGTCATTACCACTCATTAATTGTCAAATTACCTAAAATTGCTTGTCATATAACCTACTTGTCCTTTTATGTAAACGTTTTAAGTTTGTGTATCAGTGTGTGGACCACAAGCAGGTAGAGAAATTTCTCCAGCTTCCTAAGGGTGAAGTATTATTCTTCTCCTCTGGCAGAATTGTCGGATAGAAGCGAACCAGGCTAAAGCTCACACATCCTTTGCAAAGCCAGGCTGGGTCATGCGCAGAGCACAGCCAAGCAGTGAGACTGAGATTGTATTGACAAGAACAAGATGAATGGCCCCCTGGAGACTATGGGGTTTGTATGCTCGTTTCCACCACCTTTTCATCCTTTTGTACCCCCTTTCAGTTCATATGCAGATTAACTCAAACCAAGTCCACACTAAATACTCTTTTTCACTTTAGTTTTGGAAGGTAGGTGGAGGATCTAAATATTTATGAGGCTTTTTTCCTCTGGTTTATGATGCAGTCTTGTTGAATGTTGAGGAATTACGTTAATGAATGCATGCCTGCACACACAGACACAGAAACCAGGCAAAAGGAAAAAAAAACCCACACAAAGCATTGTCAGCTCTAATGGCAGCGCTTACTAAAACAGTTCCCATTAAAAAAAAAAGAAAAAAAAGGAAAGAGATTTAAAATCCATTGCCAGGAGAAAAATAAATTGTATGGCTGAGCACAAAAGAAAGAACAAAGTTTCATCTTTGCTTTCCTCAGCTGTAAATGAAACTCTTGTTTCAGCTCTGAATAAAATTGAAATAAAACATGTTAATTGAAAAATGAGAGCTTGTCTGAAGTCTTAACTGGATTTGTGTTTTCAGTAATGAAGAAAAGATGAAGCTTCAGTCCTGTACAAGTTTCCTTTAACACCAGTAGTAATAAACATGATACTTTTTGGTATGATACAAGGTGCAGTTAAGTATACTTTAATTACACTTCCAAGTCAGATAATTAAATGACACTGGTTTTGCCATGATTTTTCTGAGTTCAGTACACTTATTCAGGAGAGTTAGTTTTTATGAGACAGGGTTTTTATGAAAACTGAACTTTTTTTTATTAAATAGAATATTCTGAGATTATAGCCAGATATAGGAGAATATTAATTTATTTTCAGACTGGTTCAAAACTGTAACTTAGGAACATGTTTTCTATAGATGGAAGAGTAAATGGCATTAAAATACTAGTACCGAAATAACGGGCATATTAATTCTTTTGACAATGTAGTATTAAAAAGAGTTGCCTCTTCAACTTACAATTATCTCAGCCTTCCTTCCACCCCTTTTTATTCTCCAGTACGCACACAGCCGTGCCAGACAGGGCCGCAGCTCACACAAGTGGGACAGTAAATTCTTCTGCATTCAGGAAGCAGAACAAGAGATTTTAAAATGTGCTTTTGTGCTATCATTTAATAACCTACTGAAGCAATTGCAAAATAGTGGCCCTTCAAGTGCAATAGTATTTCTCTGACAGTTTTTCATATTAACAATATTCATATCTGAAGTTCATAAAACATTGTCCTAATAAATATGTTTATATTTTATAGTGCTTTGTTTTCAAGGTATTCAGTTTCATATGTAATTCAATAAAGCCATCTATATTTAATTTGTTCTAAACTTACTGTTTACGATCTTAAAACACTGATTTTGCTGTTTTCAATGACTTTGCCTGTGTTATTCAAGGGTTAAGTGAAACAACTTTGTTCAGCAGATCCCAAAACAGTAAAGCTGTATATGACCTAATAAAAAATTAGTATTTAACAATTGGAATTGCATCACTTTTGTTTAATCTGTTATTCTTTAGCCTAAGTCTTCTCCCTCTTGCCTTTTTTTCTATAAGTCTACATAGCCAATTGTTACCACAGATACAATATTAGATATTGCTGAAGTACTTAAACTCCTTAAATGTGAATAATTTAAAAAAACAATCTCAGTTTTGTCTCTCAACTGGTGAGATTTCAAATTTACCTGGATTTGTCTGTCTTGGACAAATTGAATCACTTACGTGTTACCTTAGCCAAACATACTTGCACACCTGTGTAATGCTGTGCCTCTTTTTCTCTGGGGGTGGATTTGCAGGAAGGAGAAGCAGGACTTCGTTCTAGGTGTACGTGTACAGCGCACAGTGGACTAACAGGCAAGTGGAAAAAATGCATCGAGCTGGTAAATGTTGGAAGAAAAGAGCATCAGGGATATGACATATTTGAATAAGCGTTGAAAAAGGAGAAGGTGTAGAGGCAGGCATAGCAAAAAAGCTTTTCTATGGAGGACAGTAAGAAAAAAAACAGTTCAAAGAGTCCATGGCTTGAGCAAGGACTTTAGGGGCTCCCTTTAAGTATTAACATTCCCAAAGAGAGGAGATAAAAAATAGCACACCAGCCAAGGTCCTTTTTTTGGGATAAGAAAGGTGGATGACCTATAGGCCTAAGTCAGGGAGCAGGCACATCAGAGTCCTGTAAAAGGCCTTCATTTATAATACCAAGTAAGTACCCACACATACACAAAAAAAAAATTCCCAAAGCCAAAGAGGTTGTCGTGCACAGGAGTGCCATGTTAATGATGAGGAAAGCAATTATCTCTACTTTTCCCAAAAGGAAGTGGCACAGGAAAATTTAAGAATGGACAAAGATCGTAAGGCTGAGCTAGGCATCATCCACGTGTGCCTGTCAGCTGCACCTCTGAGCGGCATGCTGATGGTAAGGAAAAGCCGCCTTCTCCAGGCCCAGAGGTTCATCTGGAAGGGATCCGTGTGAGGAGCCAGAAAGTCCTGTCTAGACCAAGGGGACTTGTGGCTGTGCAGTAGCTAGCTCACATTTCTTAAATAGAATATAGGACATAAACTAGTTACCTAGGCTGGGCGCTTTGCTGCTTCTGCTGACACCAATCTGCATCCGCAGATTTCTAACCTATTAGACCAATCTCTGCTTCCAGAAGACGAAAACACACAAATTCAACTGTGCAAATACAACACGGATGCTTTCAGTGCATTCTGAAAGGCAAGACCATGGGCCTACCTAGGGATCTTCTGCCTTAGGAAGTTTTCCTTCTGCCAAGGGTAGCAGCACATTCCTCACTTTCTTGATCAACAGATCCAGACCTTGAGTCCCAGTGCAAAATCCTTCTTCCTGGGGGGAAAAAAAAAAAAAGGAAAACATAAAAGGTAATGGAACTGATTATAAGGACCCAAATTTTAGCACTGTCAAGATTACCAAACAGGTTAAAATTTCCAACAATAGAAGCTCCCCTTTATTTGTTTGTACTCACTCTACATTTTTTATTATTTTTCCTCTGAATTTGATCAAATTCAGAAGTCACAAGATATGTAAGGATTTAAAAAAAAAAAAAAATTAAAAAACCCACAACACATGCCACTGGAAATTGCAGGTAAGTTCTTTCAATACTCAGGTTTTGTGGTGAACACCAAAAATGAGCAATATTCCTTTTTCCTGAGGCTGATTCTGAAGCAGTGTCATGTTATATCTGAAGGCAGTGGGGTGCAGACGTGTTTTCAAGAAAGTACTTTCATGACCACCTAATCTTGAGGCTGAGATCTTTCCAAATGGCATCCTGCATAAATTTCCCTTTATTTTTCCTTCTCAAAAAGAAATTTCCTACAGCTGAATCACAGCCTTCTAAATGGAGTCTGCCACCTGCCTAAGCCATGAGAAGTCTAGCTGTTTCCATACTAGTGTGACACAGTCATCTCACAGATGGGAGGTGTATCCCCACGGACGGCACTGAACTGAAAGGGAATCCGAAAAACAATTTTTTTTTTGGTGAGAGTTTGATGTACAGGCTTACAGTATTTGTCTTTGGTGCCTAAACACCTGAATTAGATGTAAAACACAAAAATTCTCCCTCTATACTCACAGATGCCTCAATTTCTGCTGAGAGATAGACCTAGAGCTTGTAGCAGACAGGTACAGCTGCTGAAGCCAGAATTACCAAAGTGCTTAGAGGTCTAACGTGTCCTCAGACAACTTTCTCAAATGACAAGTCTACAAAAAAAACCCCCAACAGGTCTGCAAATTTTCTCAAGTCATGGGTGATGCATGCTTTTTTCTTCTCATATACAGAAGCAAAGTTCAAATTCATGGTTCAGATTCATAAGCACAGTTCTATTAGGACTCCCCAGCCAATCTAGTTTCCAGAAATATCCTTCAGACACTTAACCTTCATTAATTAATTGATGAGGGAACCTGAGCCCTCCTCTAGACACAAAGATTTACTACGTTGGGCGTGGAACTCCTGCAGGGCTTAAGTGTCATAACAGAAAGGCTGCGAGATGCTGGTAGAATGAAACAGAATATCATTTCTCCCTTGTACACAAATCAACTCCAGATTTCTTCACAAATCATCAAGAGGTTCATGGTTGTTCTTCAGGCAAACAGCTTCCAGTATCAACAAGTGCTGACCTAGGAAGGAGGAAAATGGATTTGGGAGAGTTTTATTCTCCTAGCACAGTATTTTTGTTATCCTGCTTTCTCCTGTTGGAATTTCTCCGTGCAAAGGGGGAAGGGCAGAAGAAGAGGCTTCTGTTTGACAGCTGTTTTCTTACCTGTTTCTTTTGCCAGCAGAATCTTCACACTTAATAGATACACAGTGATTATTTGAAAGGCAAAAGATGATACAGGCAAAAGTTGCAGACTTATTTGAATGAGAACAGAGTAAACTGAGGTCCCTATACTGTAATTTCAAGAATAAATATTCTGTTTCAGAACAGAATAATTTGCCTCCATTCCATTTCTGACATTTTTTAAGCAATAACTATTGCTAATTTGTTTGTCAAGGATTTCCTTGTCAAAGTGAGAATTTTTCTTTTAAAAACTATTGACTATCAGGAATTAAATAAATGAAGGAAGTTTACAGAAACCTCAAGCATTATTTCTTCCTAAAGATCATTTAGTGTTCCTAAACTGTGTGGACTGAATTTGTTATCAAGTTTGCAAATATAAATGCTCATAAGTTGAGTGTTAATTACATGATCTAATTTGGGAGCATTCTAGAAGCTTATTATTGAATCAGCTATCTTTAACTTTTTTCATTTGTCATAAAAAAAAACAAAAACATGTCAAAGCTGGAAACTAATCAATTAACATTTTGTGATATTTGTCTGAGGAAGATAAAAGGGCTTGTTTTGTTCTTTAAACACTGCCTTAGTCACTTTACTAGAGTGATTTTTAAGAATAATGTCATCTGAATAAGGGTAATGATCTAGAAAGACACTGAAATGAGACAAAAGAAATTTGAATTTAATGTCAGCTTTTGATAGGGATTTTTTTCTGCCTTTCATCTAAAAAGTTTAACAAAGAGAACCAGGATCAAGCTGCAACCAAAGTGCTGCTCACCCTGGGCTGGCCGTGTTTATACGGTTGAGATTTCATCCAACACAGCGTGGCAGCTTATCAAAGAGTGCCTGGCAAGTCTTTGGGAAAGCATTAGTTAGCCTTGGGGGAAAACTGTCCCAAGGCTCTTCTGAACAGCACTGCCACTGGGATGCACTCCCTGGCACTGCTGAATTTCTCAGTGCACATGTAATTCCCAGGAGTTTGATGAGACCAAGAGACAGTTCTATCAGTAAGTGCCCCTTTAGTGGGGAACAACTATTTTTCCTTTCTTCCCCTCCTGATCTGCTACATCTATTTGGGCCATGATATCACTGGCAAAAGTAACCTCTCCCTATTATGTGTAAACCATCTATTACAGGCAGATCACAACTTTAATTTGAAGTTATTACATAGTATATTAATTAGAGTAGCAACAAAGAGATTGCCGAAATTTAGAAAAGTCTGATAAAAGAAAATCTGTCTCCCCACACAAATACCTATTTCTGTAAGTGTGAATCTGTCAGTATACTAATATACAGTAGATGTGTGTATATGTATTTTTAAATATACTGTGTTAAAGAGTTCTGCATTACTGCATCCCTCTGCCAGCAGAATTAAGATAACAATCTATTACACAACTTTTTGACTGATATGTTATAGCTAGTTAGATAAGCTTATTCTTGCATTATGAATGGCTCCCCCAAAAACCTGGACATAGGCATATTGTATGACATTTCACTCAAAATTGACAGTATTTCACAGAGAAAAACAAATATATTCTCTGATAATATTTTTAATTATCTTTTAACATCAGGTTACATACCATATCATTTAAATAATAGCACCAAAAAACCCTACTTAATGAAGGATGAAGTTAAGAATAGAGATGAGGGATAGCACAAGAAAAACAGAATCCATGCCTGAGACAGGTGTTTTAATGGCTACATCTTGGCAGTGAATTTCCCTCTAACACTGGTAGCTGTACATGAAACAAGAAAGGTAGTTAAGGAAACAGCAGAGGATAACAGTACGTGCACAAAGAGGGACCTTGCACAACAGTGCAAGACAAAGAAAAACAACCTCGTAAATTGGAAATCAGGAATTCAGAAGCCTAAAAATATTTTTTCTTTTCTTCTAATAATCATAGTTCCAAGTAAAACTGGGTGAAATACCCACAAAATATGCAAAGTAGCTGTCTAATCACACTTCGAAATGGCAATCTACAAATTGGATTCTTTTGGATTTACCAGCTCCATCAAGAATGTACATTTAGTACCAGCTGCCAACATTTCCAGGAACGAATGTATTAAATAGATATTACAGCGTGTGGCAGAATTTCCTCATCTGCTGGTAAATTAGGTGACTTTGCAAACTGATACAGAACCTCCTCCCTTGGTCCAGGGACAGCAAAATATAAGTGATTGAGCCAAACAATTATTAAGGCCCTTCAGACCTGATTAAGGTCAAATTGCAGGATACGTTTCATATAAAATATGCACAGCAACACAACCTTAATTAGATACATACATCTCTCAAGACATCAATAAATGTTTCCTTTTTGATAAGGCTGATTTAATAGACTATAATAACAGGAATGTTTCTGAAACATCATTCAAGGAAGTGAGAGAAATAGACAAGCTCAAACATTTAAAACTCAACACCAATTAGCAGACCATTCTTTTCAAAAGAAATGTGAATTTCAAGTTTATTTAGCTTTAGTCAAATACAACAAAGGCTTTGTTTTTAGAATAATTGGTTTTGAGACTTGAGAAACAGCTTCTGGGTGTTGATATCTTCATTCAAAGAAGGCTACATTAACAGCAAAATGTGTTGGATGCTTTAAGTTTTAGCAGTGAATTAGAAAATAAATTTAAAGACAGATCTCCCCATCTAAAGAGGTTTTGTGTCTGTTTGTTCTTACCTTTGGCATGAAACAGAAACTGAGAGGTCAGAAATGGGATCTTGCCTTGTGCAGCTGCCTGGTGACAGCACCATATTCAGCTTGACCCTGTGAGTTCTCAGCTGAGTTTGGCACCTTAGGGAACCTTGAAGCAAGAAATGCACAGCACATACTTTTAGCAATTTCAAGCAAAGCAAATTCGCAGAAGTACTTGCACACCACAGAAAAGTGGAGCAGATTACTTAAAACTCCAAGAACAATACTCAAATATCTCTTCTCATAAAGGTTTCTGCTCCAATTCAGACACAGAGTGTTTGATTTGTGTTGAACGGTGCCTTGCTGGTTGTATTTCAGAGGTGATGACAGAAAGAAAAACTGTCACAAAGACAGACCTGCAGGAAGAAATGAGGACCCACTGTGTCTCCAAGCACAGGAGAGGGCTGGGGGGAAGGTTTGTGTCTGGAGCCAGTAACGGGTGTGAAATAAAGTAGTGACCTTAAATCTCACATCATACCATGATTGTTCTGGGAGGAAGCCCAGGGCTGCAGAACTAGGAGATCTCTTTACTCTAAAATTATTTTCTTGCCAGCAAGGAAGAGGGGAATGAGCATTCCTACATGAGTGAAACCTGTGAGAATACTCGCCTGCATCTGTACTGGTATTACTTGATTTTCTCAGAATGGTTTCCTAAGTATCAGTAGGCTCAGCTTTCCTGTGTTAAAGTAAATGGCCTCAGTTATTTTGCTGTCCTGGGATGTGAAGCAAATAATTACCTTTGTTCTGGTTCTTGTAATTCAGAAGTAAGAATATTTGAGCATAAATGCAATAGTGGATTTTTAATGCAGTCAGTTCATGAAACCAGGTAGCACTGTTTTTTTAAACTAGAGAGAAAATTCAAGCCCACCTGACATCAATGAGCAACTTGGTTCAGTGATGCCAGGATTTCATCCCTAATTTTCCAGAACAATGATTAAAATTACAATATCCCCTTGAAAGGAGCTTTTCTTTTAAAAACAAGAGACAAAAAAAAAGAAAAAGAAAAAAAAAGTAAAAAATATTTTTAATTCCAAAGATTCTATTTGGAAGGTTTTAAAATTGTATCTCATAAACAGTATCTGATATGTACCATAAAAAGGAAAGATTTCATCTGTATTGTTTCTGTTACATCAGATATTTAAACATGGTGAAACAAAAGACCCCAGAATAAGCAGCAGCAGAAATCATAGAACTTAAAACACCAGAAAACTTCACAATATCATTAGCTGCAAACAAACTGAGTCTCAAACTCAGCATTTTGTATTTTTTCATGACATGATTACCTTTTTACAAAAGACATAAAATCAAAAGCATGAAACACTTTGAAAAAGTTAAGAAACATGCAGATATGAACTGGGACATTCAAAAATATTATCAAAGAAGAAAACTGATTTTTTCTCTATAGACTGGTATATTACTGATTATACTATAGCAAAAAACCCCTGCATTTTAGCAATGGTTTTGCTGCATTAAGTCAGTGGAAGTGCCCACCAGGCTGTCACAGTGTGCTCAGTGAAAGAGGCTGGATACTGCATGATGTCCTAGCAGGCAGCCTCTTTTAAATAATTTGTACGTGGTGCTGGACTATCTGCATAATTCCCTCCAATCCACTAGAATGCTGAAGTGGCCAATGCCATCCATGGGCCCTTTGAAGATGAAGAAGGATAGTGGAGGAAAGATGCTCTAATTCAGGTACTTCTCACTCCGGATCTCCATCCCTCATAAATCTCGGGGGGAAGACTCTGTTGATGGAAAGCTTGTTTTCTCAAAGGTAAATGGAAGAAAAGGAACACACAGAGAAGACATTCCCCTGGATCAGAATGTACAAAGGTTTCTTCTGCATCTTCCCTTGCCACCACCCCAAACAGGTCAAATCTTCCAAAATTTAAAAACCACTGAGATGACTTTACCACTTCTGAGAGAAAACATCAGTCTCAGTAGATGTGATATTTTTTTATTTGCTGCCAGAAAAATCTAAGTATTCATTGGTATCTGTGATTCGCTTAAGGAAAAAGAGAGTGAACTGCAAACAGAAAGAAAGGAGCAAACTAGTGCTGTGGGTGCCAGATCACCTGCAGAAGAAAGCCTTTCCCAAAACAACGAAGGAAACATTCAGCAGTGCCTGTGGGAATCAGGAGCTATAGAGAGAAGGAAATGACTTAGCAGATAGCATTGGTGCCTCTCAAAATCGGCAGCAGCAAAAATGTAACATGAAAGCAGAAAAATGCAAAGAACTGAAGGAAAGAACAAAATGAACCCAAGAGGAATTCAGAGGGTGGTGGAGAAGGCCACTTGTTGTCAATGGGACAGAGCAGCCACAGTAAGGAGGTGATAAACAGAGTGCCAGAGGCATGACGGCATGTGCTGTGGAAAATAAAGTTTGTAACTGCAGACATTTTAAGAATGCATTCATTCACTGAATACAGTGCAAAGCACACAATGTCTGGAGGGCCAGAGAACTGTTTCTCCTTGAAAAGTTAACCCACTTTTTCTTTAAAAGTTACTTTTGTTTTTTGTGTTGGACACACAGATACACATCTCTGAAACTTTCACCCTGTTTTGCTTCTGTTGTGCTGACTAGAAAAGTTCTATAACTTTCCATACGATCTTTTTTACCTGTGCTTTCATCACTAGCAAATCTGTAAATAAACTTCTTGAGACTGGGTATTGCATATAGATTCGGATGGGTCACTAAAAGCAATGGTAACCCTCTATCCTCTGCTACTGCTTTGCTTATTACATTGCATAGGTAATTTACTAGACCTAGTGTTCTCTGTTCTCCCAAATACAAAGAGCATATTTCCTTCCTTTTCCAATGTTTCTGTTCCTTCTTCTGTCCCTGTAATACACATCCTCAAGTTCCTTTTTTCCCCTTACCTTAATCTTCCACTGCCATGCTTACCTCCAAAACAGATACACCTTATCCTTAGTGTTCCTTAACTTGAATTTACTACTTCTTCACAGTTCAACTTCTCACCTTCCTTCTGCCTCTAAGTTCCAGATGATATCTTTAAAGCCGCTCAGGTGGCTACATCCCTCCTATTCCTTTCACCTGCTACTCTAACTTCAAACAGGTAATGCAGACAATTAAATCTACTCGGTTTGCTGTTCTTTCCATAAGTCTCACAACTCCTGATTTTCTAAGCTTTCTGCATCATTTCTTTCCTGCCTAATTACCCAGGCTTGTCCTGTGGAGCTGCTCTCCCTGAGCTGTTAGTTTGGTCTGCTTCCATGTGCCACGTCCCCTTGTCCTGCATTAATATCCACTCTTTTCTCATGGCTGGTACAAGTGAAGTGTATATTTTGACACAAACAATGTTATAGTATTTCCACTTTCTATTTTGCTGTGTTGTGCAGACACACAAAGGTTTCAATTAGCCTGTAAGCTTGTTGGGACCAGGATCTTTCTTGCCTAAACTAGAAAAGACCTTTTAAGCACATAACAAATGCAGAGATTTTGGCACCATCTTATTTCCAGAGGCCTTATTTTGTGGAAAGTAGAGCTCAGTGCTTCCTCTCCTCCCCCACCTTCTCTCTGCTGTCTCTCCGATCCATTTGGATCTCCAGGCATAAACACGATTTCACCAGAGTTGTTTTGCAGCTCTGTAAAATTGCATCAGACCCAAAGAAATACAGAGGTTTCTGGGGTGACTGTTGCTGCCTGATACAGTAATACATCCTCCTGGCTGCTCTGTTGTAGCACACCAAAAATTTAAGTCCACATCTTACCCCAGCTACCTCTGCTACAGAGTATAGTTAGTGGAAAAGTAAGGAGTACAAATTAGGAGAAATATATGCCTCGTGTCATCCTTCCACGAACACTTTTTTATCTTTCCTAGAATTAAAATTACATTTTACTGTCTTGACTCATATATTGGGTGTTTCTCGACTAAATCTTGTTACAAAATTCTGTGTCTTTGTATCACAGACCAGAAGAACAATTAAACTGAGTTGTCAGTCATGCCATTATGAAATGGCACCTTCACTCTCAGTCTTTCATTCCACTATTCAGTAAAGTTTCTATCGTGCTCTACTGAATACTGAGAGCAGGAATTCAGTGCAGCATCTACATAAGCAAGGATTAGAGCTGTGGTTTGTATAAACATATTACACAGCATTGCAAAATGAAGGCATAATTTAAATAACTTAGAACATTTCTTTCAAAGCATACATTACACTTAAACAATCAATTTTTTCTGCCAATATTTTTGCATAGAGTTTAATTGCTTATTATTGCAGTCTCTTCTGTACATTAAATGGAATCCTGATCCCATATTCAGTTTCTCTGGTTTTCCAACAACATTGCTCCAATATCCCTCCCGACCACATACACATTACTTCATAAGAACAGATGGAGTTTATGCACAACTGGCTTTTTTTCCCTATAACGAATAGAAACGAGCAGCCAGACAAGACAGAAATTTGCTGAAATTCTGAATTCTTTCTGCAAGTTTAAAGATTTTATAAGTTATCATTCATTGATTATACAACATCCATGCTCACAAGCATCTGTTGGTTGCATATGGGAGTTTAGACAAACTCCTTTTCTTATACTACTGTGGAAAATAAGACACAACTTGATCAAAAGAGGAGTGCTGCAGCAGCTGTTTGCAGGATGAGCTCTCTGCCCCCCTCTGAACTGGGGCAGAAGCAACCAGTAAGAGAGCATGTACCATATCACGCACACCAAGAACTCAGGGACAGATATGATAAAGCCAAATTTTCCCATCTGGGCAGAAACAAAGGGAGTTATGGCTCAGATTCAGCTCTGGCAACTTAGAGGAAGATTATGAGCAGTTCATAATAAGCAAAAGTTTTTCTGGCAACTGTTTCATATGTTTATGCAGATAATCCATCCATTTCGAAAAACTGCAGACCAGGTATATTTAAGGCTCCTGAAACTCATGGATTTATTCCTAATCATTGGAAGACATGCTTATACATCACAGATCTTCATTAGCAGAATTTTAGCTTTCAGATTTCTGCCTCCAGCCTCAGCTGCTTGTTTCAGTCCATTCAGCTCTGTGAACACTGGAAAAGATGAATAAATCCTGGATTATATTCTTTCCTTTTCCTGACTATCAAAAGTTCAAATCCAACCATTAAACATGCAACATTTACTTAATGGCATGCTTTGTTAAGGAGTCCTGTTCAGTCCTTTTGAATATGCCAAAAACACAGGAAAACAACTTTAAAAAATTTAGGAAAATTACTCTGACTCATTCCGTTTATTTCCTTTTTTTTCTACCATAATGAAACACTGAGCTGTAGGAATGGAGGCTTCCAGGAAGCACTAGGGAATTCTTGTCACCATTAAATATATCACTACATTGGGCTATATTTTTTTCCCCAGGGTTAGAATTAGCAGTCTTTTACGTTGCTCTCCCTAAATGTGGAAGAGAGGAACATGCTAAAGAAATAATAGCAAAGTCAAGAAAATATCTATCACTGAAAAAAAAAACCTCACTACTCCAAACAGTAGAAAGACAGCCATTAATTTAAATCAGTAAAAGAGCTGGGTTCACTTGTCTTCACTCTTTCTGGTTTTCTGTCCTGAGTTGAGAGCACATTCCTGCAGTTCAAAACTTGGCACATTTTTCCCTTTCTCATCTGTGCTGCCTCCTTCAGATATCTTTTCATTTCTACTCTTGTCTGAGCCTAGTTCTGGCTTCAAACCTTCTAAGTATCTCGTCTTTATTTTTAAAAAGCTTTTCCTATAGGAATTTCAAGCCATCTAATCAATTAACACAATAAAGTTAAACTCACATAGACTGGTTTTCAACCAGCACTTGAAGTTCACTATTTCTGTTTCAGACCTGAAATTCAAAAACATTTTTCCAAAAATATCATTTGGTCTAGTAAAAGAGATTTATTTCCTCTCTCTTGAAAGGAGCTATTCTTTTGTGAACACTACCACCAGTGTGCTCTTGGACACAGCTTTTCTATGTTGCTGTCCTGTGCTATATATTGTATTTCTCTAATTTACATTGTATATTACTCAAAACCAACACCTTAACTATTATAAGAATTTTATCAAGGATGCTCCACAAATAACAGTACTGTAGGAGATCAGTTTTGTCAATGCTTTGCTAAAATTTGGTGCAGAATTTTGCTTATCAATGGTACGATAATGGTTTCTTTAGGACCAGCCTGATCCAAAAAAGCACATTCAGAGTTTGTATCTAAATTTTAGAAAATCCCAAAGTTCAAGGCAAACTCCAAAGTCAGGGTGTACATTTGTATTTTCACACTCCCCCCAGCACACTGTAGCTCCTACAATGCAGTATGACAGGATTAATGGCTTCATTTCTAGCCAATTTATTTTCTAATTCCATCTGGCTTCGTTTTATACTTTCACAATCCAGTGACTTTGTTGACACTGCAAGACAGGAGTAAGTCACATACACAATGTTGTGTTTGGATGCTGCAATATATTACAGAATTCAGACAAAAATAGCAAAAGGCAAAGCATGTGCAAATGTCATAACTTTGCCAAGGCATTCTGAGTTTCTCTTAGGCTGGATGGTATTTTACTCAAACTGTTGCAGAATATGCATCAGTACTTTTTTGTTTTAAATAGTGAACATGGTCTGCTTAAAATAATGTTCCTATTTCAATATAAACAAAGCTCAGCCTCTATACCTTCTAGATTTAATCCATTGTAACATGTAAGGGGGATGGAGAGAGATTGGAGAAAATTTGCTCAGCTTCTTTTTCTTGACTTCCAAGATCTTGTAAGGTCTTTTACAAATGAATAAGGAGAAAAGGGAAAAAAAGAAAAAAGTCTTTGTATGTAGAATCTGCTGGGTGCTAATTTGACATGGCAATGAGATGAAAGTTGGATTCATGCTAGTTTCAACATCAGAGGATTGGAATGCAGCCTACTTAGCATAGAAGTCAAACAATTCACTGGCAATAGATTGCTTTCCACTTCTAGATCTGCTAAATAAATAGAAAACTAATTAACAGTGTAGTATGGCAGATGTAGCAGGCTTGAATTTCATTAGAGCACTGGCTGAGAACCGAAAGAATCACGAAGTCGTTGTATGTCCTAGTGTGTAATGAATCTTTCTTACTGTCTTTTCCATGGGACAGACAAGATACTATTTGTGTGCCCCCTGCATAAGAATTTCCTGATACATTTTCACTTAAAATAAGAATCAAAGTATAAGCCCTTGAAATTATGCAAGTATTCTTTTCATTTCCCATAAAATAGCTTTGGTTCCATAACAGCAGCATCACATTTCTTTGCCTTGTGCATTTTGGTTCAGCTACTTAAAGCTTATTAAATATGATTTTCACAGGGCATTTTTCTGTTTCATTATCTATGCTTCTTTTTCCCTGATGAAAAGTGATAATAGGTTGTATTTCCTGTCGTGTTAAGAACAGGGATCACACAAAGGAATATCTATACTCACATTCTGAAAGGAAAAAAAGAGTTAAAGCATTCATTTTTAGACTTTTCCCCATAAACACACATTAAACTGAACTTCCTATATCCAGAATTGCATAACCAGATTTGGCAGTATTAATTAACAATAAAAGTAGTGTTTTGCCCCATAAGAATCAATAAGATAATTATGTTGCTTAGGAAATGGTAGTCATATGATTTTGCTTTCAGTGCATAATGAATAACATTAAGTTCTGTGCAACAAAAAAGGTTTTACAGACCTAACCAAGCCCTAGGACCTGTCTGAAATTCTTCCAGGAAAGCCTGATTGAAGCTCTGTAGCAACTACCTGCTTTTACTAACTCTTAGGGGTATGTATATATGCTTGCAAACACATACTCATTTCATCAAGTACACGAATTCTTAAGCAGTATACTCCCAGGACGTAGTTTTGGGCTGGCATGCAGGAAATACCAGGACCATTTCTGTATTTTAATATTTGGACCTTGGAACACTTTTGCCACACTCCACATAGCTTCATTCCTAAGCAAAAAAATTAATTAAATGTTCTTCAAGTGTCCATTATAAAACTAAGTGCTGTATATAAATATGCATGAGAGGTCATTATTGCCAAGAGATGATTCTTAAGAGGTTCAAGTGTCTCTTACTAAGATTTTCCTCCTTGCTCTATGGCAGTGAAGTGAGTATTCAAAGGTGCAGTTGCATCTCTAGAATCTGATTTCAGTGTTTTGGCTCCTACCTCTTAAGTTGCGCCAAGGGAAATATAGGCTGGATATTCGGAGAAAATTTTTTACAGAAAGAGTGATAAAATATTGGAATGGTCTACCCAGGGAGGTGGTGGAATCACCATCCCTGGACATATTTAAAAAGAGATTGGATGTGGCACTCAGTGCCATGGTTTAGTTTAGTTGAGGTGTTGGGACAGAGGTTGGACTCGATCTTGAAGGTCTCTTCCAACTTGAAATATATGAAATAAATATATATATGAAATATGTTTTCTCGTGGGGTCTCCCACTGATCAAACATACGCTCTCAGGTGTCCCAAACAGAGTGCTGGAAAATTACAGGCATGGAAGAACATCTTAGGGTTCACCTGCACCAGGGGCCTAGCTGGGACCTCTGTCAGTCCCTGGGAACAGCAATCCCTGCCAGCAGACAGGTGACTCAAATGCACTCCAGAGCCTTTGCTTTGTCTCAGCAGAAGCCGCTGCAGAGTTCAGGCCATGTCTCGGATCCTGCTCCCTTCCCAGCCCGCGGCTGCCAGGCGGCTGCGCCCTGCGGCCCCTGGAGCACGCGGGCAGTGCCCATCCCGCTCTCGGCCGCAGGAGCGGGCACCGCTGCCCGGCTCACCACCGCCTTCCCAAACAACGGGAAAGCGCAGCGCCACGCGTGAGGCGTGGAAAGGGCAATCGTGGGTGTGGCAACAAGGCTGAGGAACGCAAACATATGCTCCAGGTAACTTTGGATTTCAGTCTCTTCTTTGACAAGGTAAAATCCAGAAGAGATCATGCGCTGAGTATTTAGACGCGACTATCGCGTGCTGGGGTTTTTTCCAGCATTGCTAAACACTTACATTCCCAGCAATTACTGTGGGAACTGCTTAAAGCCAGCGTCTGTCTCCAAATCCTGGGCCAGACTCTTATCAAACATTGTTTTCGGCACTTCTGTTGTAGGCACAGGATACCTACAGTGGCAGCAGCTGCACTTGTCAGATGCCACATTTACTGGGTATTTCCCCTTCCCTTTGTGGTTTTTTTTTGTTTTGTTTTACACAGTTCTTCCAGTGGGGATTTTGGCTTTCTCACATGCATATTAGCTTTGTATATTGTCATTCTTCCAACTGCACGAACCTTTCCAAAATGCTTGTCAAACCTGCAAGTGTTGCAGCATTTTGTCATTTTTTGGTTTGGTTTGGGTTTTCTCTTTCTGAAAATATGTGGGTAGAAGTACAAAACATGTATTCCCAGCCTTCACTTGTATGCAACAGGAAAGCCTGTGCTCTTCTCAGCACGGGATAGCCTGGAGAAGGTGACTCCATGATCCCTGGCTTTGTTGCTCCTTTTCCATCAAGTCAGTCACATCCTCTGTTACAGATGGCTGGCTTGTAGATAACCCAAAGACTCCTGATCATACAGCTGATTTACTCCCATGCCTCTCACAAATCTCAGTTTCTACCACACGACAGGATTAAAAGGAAAACCTGTAATTATTTTTGTTTCAGTTTTTTGTTTATGATTTCAATTGCTTTTAGCAATCTCATCTGTATCCCATCGGTACATCTAATTCCAGAGCCATGGTTCAACTTTGGAGTATATTGGTTCTTGCTGTCTGGTTAATGCATCCATTTCTCGAGTTATTGCCTTTGCATTGATCTCTATTGATTCAGTTAAAAGACCTTATCCATGTTTCCATTTCTGTGAGGGAAACGTGCTTACATTATGGGACCTTTCATGGCAGGGTTATTTCTCCTGTCATAGCCTTCATCTGCAACGTTATTTTACTGATTATTTTTCATGAGTAATCCTCAGCAGAGGCTGCCTAAGACATGGAACAATATACGTGTCGGACGCTCGTCGGTATTTTGCACTTAGCTAATGAACACACCCATGCAACATGGGGCACTGCTGGCTTGGACCTACGCTTCAGTGCTAAGGAAGGCTGTCGCCAAACCAGTAAATCCATCCAGGGCATGGAAGGAACAATAACCAAAACTATGCACGTTAATCCAACAAAATTAAAGCTGCAGTAAAGATTTGATAACATCATCTGAGAACAGCAAGGGAAAGAGCAGAGGAATGGCTGGCGGAACATTCCCTGCTCTTTTACAGCCAGATGTTAAGCGGAGGCTGTGTGCTCAGACAAGAAGCTGTTTGGAAACAAGGGAAATGACATAGCGTCAGGAGGTTCACTTCCTCACACAAAAGCAGCCTGATTTCCAAAAAAACCCCAGCCCTTTGCTAATGAAAATGTTGCAAATGCAGCAAAAGTACAAATAGATGCTTTTTTTGCTAGCTCAGCAAAAAGGAAAAAAAAAAAAGCAGAAAATAGAAAAAAAAATTTGGTTCTTCCTCTCAGCTAGAATCACCAATGTTTGTGCTCTAGGACTGCAGCATTTGCTTGGCAGGCTATGGGCTACCTGTTAGAAAGGAGGACAAACCCCAGCAAGGTGGCTCTGTTTCCGAAACCATCTTCGGACAGCTTGGGAGCTCAAGCCCAAACACTTACTGCATTTTAAGGAAATGAAATTCTGACTCCCAAAAATAAAAAAGGAGAAATGAATCTGACCAGCTTTACATCAATTTAGCTCTTTGCTGGTCTGTGGCATGTTTCAAACACCAGCTCAGCTGCCTTTTAAAAAGAAAATTAGAGCGGGGGTGAATGATGGCTCAGCAGCTGGGTTTGCCTTGATAAATACCCATTAGATGCATCAGCCTCCAAGAACCTCGAAGTCAAACAATCTCTGGAATTTTAAGCTTCCTCTTTCCCCATCATCTTCCAGCTTCTCCCTGACAAACAATTAATTTTAAAACAATATGTCCCTAATCCTATCACTGTTCTGTATGGTCACCAAATCGCAAGATGAAACAGATCCTCCAGGAAAAACTCATGCCCCTGCATTGTCAGTAATGAAGGAATTATTTCATGCTTCACAATGCCCTTGAGGGGGAGTCATACCAATTAACATAACTGGACTTTTCTTATTACATGATTTAAATTAATGAGAAGAGAGAAGAAAAAAGAAGGAGTAAAAAGGAAGGTGGTATGGAGCAGTGTTATATAATGCATTTTGATCTATAAGTTGAGGATGCATGACTGTCTTAACAAAGCCCAGCCTCTCAGAGGTAAAAATTGCCTCAGTACTAAGAAATATGGGCTGGTTTTGTCCATGTAACTCCATTAGGACTAAAGCCTATTTCAAAATAAGGTTTGTGTAATACTTAAGTGTAGGACTGGCCTCATGTTTACACACAACGTGTTATTGCCTGAGTTCACTAGGGGTAAAGATCTCCTACAAGAGCAGTCCACATCCTCTGATGGAAGCATAAGGTCGTTACTGCAAATGTCTGGACTGCGTGGAAGAGTTTAATGCTCAAGGAGGCTTTGCAGCCATAGCAAAGCAGCTCTGGCATGCCTTCATTTCTTGCTATCTACACACAGAAATACAAAAATAATTGCTTTGAAGATATATAAATGCCAACAGCAGTTAGCTTAGAAGTTAGGATCCCTTATTTGCTTTGTCACAGTTGGGAATTTGGCCAATTTTCTGGGGGCTAGGTTCATGAAAACATGCATGAGAATGCAGCTGGAATCTCATGGTCTCCCTTGTACCTTGGTCTACATATCATTTACAGTATCAGTTTAACAATACCAGTTTGCAATACATAGAGACATTGATATAGTAAAATTCATGCATTAAGGGAAGAATTTCTCCCAGGGGAAGGCAAGCTCTTTACAGCAGCTCACTGTAAGCATCTACCTTCAGTGTCTAACTGGGATTGCCTGGCTGCCTCCATCAACACAGAAGCATTCTGTGATCAGCTCAGGGCCCTGGGGTATCAGCCTTTCCTCTCTGTTCATACAGGGGGTACAAAAAATGTCATTACCTCCTTTTTGTACCAAGGTCCTGAAGATGATTCTTCAGAAACTCCTCTGTTAACTGCAGTCCATTACCTCCCCTCTGAAACTTACCCACTGTCATTTCCCCACCAGCCAAATAATTTTCTGTCTCACAATTCCCTTTTTATTTCTCAGGTCATCCAGTTTCACCAGGCATCTACATTTCCTAAGCAGGAGAACTAAGCATTTCCTTTATCTAGGACATAAAATTCAATTTAATCAAAGAAAGATATCAGTCAATCTGGCATAATCTACTGCAGTAAGCTGAAATCTAGCATTTTCTTTCAATTTCTCCTACCTCCATGTATCTGAATATTCTTCCCTTCAAAAATTCTTCTAGAGATCTACATGCCCTTAAGGCTGCCCATTTTCCCTCAGTGCCCTTTTGCCTCCCTCCTTCTGTAGATGAATGGTAGAACCCGAAACTTCAATATTAACATGTTCAATCTTACCCACATTCCATGTCATGCTGAAATATGAACATCAGCAGGAAGGTGCTCGGCCACGTAGGACAGTCTTGCTGGGCCCAGCTTTTACTCTCTCTGTGGGCTAACTGCAACACAAAAATTAGAAAAGCTTTCCTTAGGAGGAATTCAAAAGACCTAATTCAAAAAGGTGTCACAGAGGAGATCTATGGTCTGAGACACCTCCAGGAAGGGAGGGCAAGCTTTGAACTCAATGTCCCCATGTCCCAGCCACATGTTCTGATCACCTTCATGACAGGAGGTTGCAACAAGTCAGCTGAAAGATGTGCCTGCAGCCCAGCTCCAGCTGTACTCCTGTTCCACAGCAAACACTGCAGGGAAAGAGCCACTGAACCGCCTTGTGTCACTGGGGATCTGCAGCACTTCTTGTAGGGCAATCACCAGCTTAGTATGAAACAAGATTTGGGTCCCATTGCTGGGTAGCTCTGTCTCCTTAAGCACTGCAAATGCAAGTGTTAAGGTTATGAACTCCATCAAAGTACATAAAAATTAGATGTTGCAACATTCACGCCTAGTTATTTCATTCCCTGAACCTTAAAAAGGAACACAAACAGAAACTTGGCTGCTATCCTCAGATATTTTTCCTATGCTGACTTGCCCCAGCTATCTCCTTAAGGCACCTTTACCTTGACTTTCTTTTTCCCAGCTTGACATTGTTTCAGGTTAAATTCCATATGCCAGTGCAAACATTCTCTGCTTCCAAAAGCCTTCTTCCTCTTTGCTCTCCCTTATGCCTCTTTCTTTGATGTCTTTGCTTCCTTGTGCTCTTTCTTCCAAATGACAGCTGTACAGTGCTAACCAAGGTCAATATATAAGCATGTCACTCCATTATCCACGCCTACCCTAAATAATTGCTACATATTTATCACCTGGATTAAGTAATCAAGCCCGACATCAAGAAACTCAGTTCCATATCTCCCATCTTACTCAGTCGTGTCCCATACAGCACTGAATCCTTGTACTCTTGAAATCTGAGGATGCTAAAATAAATCTTATTCCTCTTAACCCCGTTTTTCTTCTCTTATTTAATGAAGTAAAGAATTGGTGTCCAGTTGCATCTGTCTTTCTAGTAAGGAAAATCAGCTGTCTTAAGTGCTCCCTGGAGCTGATAGACACTTCTTCCTCTATTATTGCCCTTTAAAAGACTGGGATGCAGCAATGTCTCCTCTTAACTCCTCTGGTACCTTTCCTATAGCCAGGTTAAGTTTCCTGGATGATTTCATTCCTTTAGCATTTATTTTTTAGGATAAACCTGGGGTGTAAACAACCCAATTTTTTAATAGTTCTTTATCTAGGTGTGTTTAGTCAATTGTTTGACTCCCTGATAGCCTTTAGAGTTAATGTTTTGGGTTTTTTTTTTTCTGTCCTTGGAAAATGTCTAGAAACTGTGACAGACTTCACATCTCTCCCTACTGAAGACTGAAGTACAAGCAGTAATTCACTTTCCAGGCAACATCCCCCTTTTAGTCAAGGTAGCCACCCTGTTGCTCAGGAAGATGATGGCTGTATCCCCAGCTGACCTGCAGCTTCCTACACACCAAATTTATAAACACTTTTATGATGTTCACATCTTTTCCCTTCTTATTTTTCTGTCTCAGCTTTTTAGATAATTTTCTTGCATTCTTTCACAATCAGCTCTTCTACCTGTTCCTGCAGCACTGACCCCACTGATTTATAAGTCTCATATTCTTCTCACTTTATTGCCCATTTTGTTTCCCCCAGTCAATCACAGTGGTCAACCCTACTCCAAGTAGAGCTATTTCTCAATGGTATACAGATTTCTTGATTTCCATGGACTACACCCTTGAGTATTTCCCCACTGTATCCTACCTCTTCATTGCCTTTTGCTGTTTTTTTTAGAAAACATATGCCCCTCTCAGTGTTCTGAGAAGTGTGGAGAACTCTTAGTGTTTTCTGAGAGTTCAAAGCTTTTGCACTCCTAAATTTGGGGAGTCACATGTTCCTGATTTCAGAACTCATTAAGTTTGGCCTGTGTTTTCGTACCCTCCTCTCTTGGCTCTTTTGCATGATACATGGCATAGCTGGGGAGATGCCAAGTGCCTCAATGCCAGCCCATAGCTTTAGCGATATATTCATAGTCTTTGCTATACTTACCATATAGCACAAATGCTTCCCAGAAATGAATGAACTTGTTTTCACACCAGCCTGTGAGTAACGAAAGTGCTATTATTTATATTTTATGGAGAGGGAAAACAGGGTACAGAAGTTAAGATTTGTATTTGTGAATGAAATTAAGTGCTTTACTCTAATTCACTTGAAAATAAAAATATTTTCTTAATTCTGTAGGTTATTACTTTTTTCTGTTCTCAGAAGCCCAGCTGTTTTCCTCTGAGAAGCTTCTCATTTTTTAGCACTTTCCAGCTCCTTTGTCCCACACACAAGTCCTGCCTCCACCAACGCCAATTTGTTCATTCCACCTGCCCACATAATTCCCTCTCGTTTTCCCTTTTGCTTTCACACAGAAGCTTAACATATATGTACTTAACACAGCTAAAGCCCAGGCCAGCCTGCAGCCAGCATCGCTTTCAGCAAGGCAGTCTCTGGACTCTGATAGCAAGGGTTTATTCAGCTTGCTTTGTTTGCCCACCAAGAGCATGGAGAACATAGATATGACCCATTTGTTTTGTAGTGGTTTAAAGTATTTAATTCCTCAGTGGTGGGAATTTGCTTCCGAGACAGATGCAAAAAATGAAGAGATGAACCTCTTGAACGCTCAGTCCCCAGAGGACACGAGAGGCAGTCGCTGTTGTAAATCCCAAGTCCCCAGGCCCCTGCTCCATTGCCAGCTGCTCCTGGAAGACCATAAGAACTGCAGACCCTCATACTTCCCCTGATGAAACCCCACAGGGCCATTTCTGCAGACTCAGATACAAAATGGGTTACAAAACCAATGTCCCCCACACCTCTCCACCCTTTCCCCAGCCTTTGCTCCCCTGCTTGCTCCCTGAAGACACATGCTGCCTCCACCAAAATGGCCCAAAGGAGAAGCCTACCCTAAGGGTCAGGGCTGCAGGCTACACTGGCTGACCAAAACCCTAAAGTCAAGGCACAGCCTGTTCCTGGTGGCTTTCTCATCCACAGCTCCACAAAGGATTTATCTAACAACACCTGGGACAACATGTGAGACAAGTGCTGTGGACTGAATTTCGAACTTTGCTGTTAAAGTTGTTCCATACCACAAGGATTTGTTATATGTTTGAACAGGAACATGGGAACTGGGGATCAGATCATGCTCCCCTTTTAGTTAGTGGAGGTCAGTCAGCATGGCCAGTGGAGTCAAGAAAAGATTTGCCTGACATGGAGATGTCCATCTGACTGCTTGACGTACAGACTCTGTTGCCCACCAGCTTGCGGCATATAGGACCAGCTCTCCATGCCAGGCCAGGGGAAGTCCACCCAGACCTCCCAGTTCACCCCTGGGGCCACAGGATTTTTCTTGCTGTCTCCCAGGTTATTGGCACAGTGAATGTGAATCTCACCCACAGATGGACAGAAACGCAGTAGGGCTCAGGGGGAGGAATTCTTGGGGAGCCTGTGCACAGGACACGGGACAGACAGCAATGCTCTGTCAAAAGACAGACCGAGGCAGATGAAGGGAAATTAATGAGGAGAGCAGCGGGAAGTGTCACAGCCCTGCCTTCCTACATCACCGATTGATTGCAAATGACCCTATTTTATCAGGCGCTCAGTAATGGCGCAGCAGGCTCAGCACTGGGCAGTTTATGGCACGAGCCAGTTCGCTGTTCAGATAAGATGCTAATATTTTGAACAATCAGGTACTCACCACCATAAAATAAAGCTAAGCACTTTAGATCCTGCTTAACAAGCCTGCTAATGCACTATTGAAATCAATGACACATTTGAACAGTAAGAACTGCCCTGAAGCTTTTTAAAGCCTGCTGTCCTTATTTTTCGTTTTGTGAGCAGAATTATTCCTTCCGGGAGAGCACCTTCTGTTTGAAAGGCTACAGGACCAAAAGCACGAAGACAAGGACATAGATGGGTTGCTAATATGTGCCAGCAAATAGTATCCAAGAAGTTACTCGATCTTGCCCTACCACAGCTTCTGCAGCTTGCTGAGAGCCAGTACAAACACAGAAATGGCCTTCTCTACTGCTCAAGCGCTTTGTGACTTATGGATGGATGGAAATGCAATATTAAAGGTTACAGACAATTATTCTTAAATGGGCTCCAGCGATTTTTGTTTACACAATGCAGACTTGATAAAAAAATTTCAGATAAAACATATATCAAAAACATTTAAGCAAGAGCATCTGTCACAACCTAAAATATGGAATTCTGTGAGAGGCAAAGAGGAGAAAATGGGAACTGTATAATCACAGGCAGGAAGGGACAATGGGGAAATAATGACAAATCAAATACAGCAACTTTTTTCTCTTTCAAACGACACTTCTCATCAGCTAGCTTATGTCGAAGGAAAAAGGAAAAAATCTCCTGTGATTTTTATCTATTAGATTTTGCTCCAAATACTTGCTACTCTCTGGAGCTGCGGCTGCAAGGAGGCCCAGCTCTGCCACTCTCAGCTAATAGGTTTGATTGTTCCCCCTGAAATTATACTCACAGATACTGACCTGCGAGTCAATCTGCCACTCAGCTCTGCAGAGCAAAGACAGGCCCCAGATAAGGCGGCGGGTGAGCGACATGTGCAGCCTGCGGCGGAGCTCGGCCACCCCAGCGGTGCCGCTGCTGCCTCTCCCCTCACACCTCGCAGCGCTGCTGGGGAGATAAGTCATTGTGATCCACAAAGTGCTGGTGTTTAGTATACAGTATTTATATTTTATGAATGTTAACAAGCAAGAAGCCCTGAACAACTGAGCAGTTACAAGCTCAAAAGGCTTTGTGAGATATTTTCTCTAAGGGCTCATTAATGTGGTCTTTTAATGGAGTGCTTGCATATCTGAATCTTTAACTGTAGCTATAAATAGAGTTTATAAGCACTTGACAGTGTGTGGCAAAGCTGTGTTAGCAGTGCTTGCCCTGCTTTTTTGCAAGTTCCATTTGCAAAAGATATTTAAGAGGTGGAATATAAACGTTTCCCAAAACATAGAGTTGTATACATCCTAATAATTCTGCACACCCCATTCCCACTGAGTCTAATGCATGTTCCCTCATTTAATAGAGCATCACAACACCTCCACAAAACAGCTAATATTCACATGCTATTGAAGGGAAAATTGGAGTATAAAGAGGTCAAGCTACAACCCAAATATCCTGCAGCAAGTTAGCAGGGGAGCAGGGGCAGGAACCAATGAGCTCTAGTTACCTGCCCAGGGTTAAACCCAGAGGGACAAGCTCTGCCATTATTGTCACTGGTGCTGAGGTAGAGTCACTCCAGGCCTGCAAGCCACGGGCACTGACTGATGTAGCAAACAGAGGGGTTTACTCTTCCGTAGCGGCTTCCCTTGCCCTGAAAAACACTGTGCTGACCATGCGGCTTTTTCTCCTCTTTTGATGATCCATTGAGAGTGATGGCACTTTCAGCTCACCAGCTCACCCTGCGCAATCTTACATATAGTTTTGTCAGCCCTGGTGAAGAACCAACAGGATTACCCAGCTTAATGTACTATACAGGGGTGTTGGTTTATGATGATACAATAAAAGCTGCTGGAGAATTACAGCTTTTAATAAATCACCACATAGTATTATCTATAAAATTGCCATTTCCATGCACTGCAGCGCTTGTAATAGATCTCTTGTTTTGCCTGGCCACCTGGGGCTGTGCACATGTAACACACCAGCACCATGTACTTGCTGCTGTCCCACGCAAAGCAGCAATCACAGGTCAAGCATGACAAATTCAAAGGGCTAGTTTCCAAAATATCAGTGACTTGAAGCATCCAGCACACCCTAAGGTATCTACAAGACGTAAATAGACTTTTTTTACCTGTTTTTTTTTTTTTTTTTTAAATACTTTTTAAACATGGACTTTTAAAATATTTCCCTGTTGAAGTGGGCCCTGGAAGCCTTGACAGCCTCAGTAGATAAACAATGGCACATCCACCTTCATCTGTCTTTGCACCATACTCATCATATCCAGTAGCTGCATTGGCTTACTTTACCAGTAATACAATGGAGACTGTAGCCCAGATGTGTCTGGAAAAGGAAACATCACACAGGTCATGAGGCCACACTGAGAGAAGCTTTCTTACCTGGCTTCAGCACCCAGTTGTATGGTACATCTACTTGGACAGAATTACATGTATTTACAGAGCACACAGACAGAGTCCCTTTAAGATAATTACAGGGCATGTGTTACCCTCTCAGGCTGGCATCTACTATGGGTCATTATTTTGATTTTTCGCTAGCACTTCTGAATGCTTCCATTTTTGGTTCATCTCCAATGAGGCTGCAATTGAGTTTTCCGCATGCATACATCCTGAATTCATTTTAACTGTGTTCAGTGTTTAGAAGGTAAGTGAGGATGCTATTAGCTACCAGTCTGCATCTATGAATGATCAATTACTACGTTCTCAGTAGTTTGGTTCAACATGTGAGAGAATATGTTAGTTTGTAACGAGACTGTCATGGGCTGCATTGTTTGAGAGGGCCTGTTGTCAAATGATTACTTTTGTCTAGAGGGGGAAAAAGAAAATCAACCAGAATAATTTATAGCTTTAAAATGCTGATTTTTTTTTGTGAGCATGCTTTGGATGCTTTAACAGCAGTAAACTACTGTAAACTGAAACATAATTAAATATTTAAGCAGCATTCTCTTTACTACACAGGAATAAGTATCTATTTGTCTTGTATCACAATTGTAAGCACTGTGGTGTCCCACAGTACATTCCCAGGATCAGTGCCTCCTGGAGAAGCATGTGGGCAGCTCCCAGTATTGCTTGAGCAGATCTAGCAGCCGCATCCTCCTGTTACCGCAATGAAAGCACAGGAGCTTTTCCTCTTCCTCAGTCGCCCATGTGCACCTACTACAGGGATACGTATTTTTCTCTGCTCTTTAGTTAATTTGCATCTTTTACTCCTTCTTTTACTCCTTCTTCCCCACCAGCAATCTTCCCTGCCTTGACCTTCTTCCCCTGCTGCCTTTTGCGTCCCATACGCTACTGGTCTTCTAGAACATTTGCTCCTTTTCTCATCAGTTTTCACCTTCCTCCTCTCACTCCATCAAGCCCTTTGATGTTGATCACTTCTTCCTATGCTCATGTTGCCTGCAAACCTTAATTTCTGAGGATCTCAGCTCCATTTCTCCTGCTTGTAGAGGGCTCTGTCCCTGCTCAGAGGGATTTCTGAGCATGTGCTGCTGTGCTGGGTTCAACATCACAGACAGAAGAGGAGGAGATAGGCTGGGACCAGGTGGCCAGACCTAAGGAAGCACTTGATGGGAGTACAGTTTATTTCTGCTGCCTCTCGGTGGCCTGGCAGGGAGACCATTCATTGAGGCATAATTTGCTGAGACATTTTTGCCCAGCTGCAGGTCAGCTTGGATCCATCCCTTGAAACAACAGCTGTATATTTCTCTTTTGACACTATGAAGTTGTGCACAGGAGAACTTTCCACTTGGAGCCCAGACAGGCCATTAGACGAGGGACAAAGCCCAACATACAGGGTCTATGTACCAGCCACTTTTTCAGCAGCACATAATGCTGCTTCTCTAGTCTGGTGTCTAAAATGCTGCTGTAATTATTGACTCAGTCAGCAGCAGTAGGTCATCACTGGGCTCAAGGAGAATATAATCAAAATTCAAAGAAACATAGGACTGAGCTTAAAAAAAAAAAAATTAAGAAAATAACATGACCAGCTAAGAACGCTGATTTGGCTCTCCTGTACACACCTGTAAGTCCGGGTGAGTGAGGCAGTGGAGAACACAAGACAGGATGGGAAAGAGAAGAGAACTCTGCCTCTTGACTTTAAGGGGTAGGTTTCATTTTTCTGGAAGAGAAGCCAGAGACAAAAATCTCAGAAAACCACCTGAGACTCAGTCTCTGGCTATATGGGCAAATATTTTGGCACCATAGGCTGAGCTCTCATAAGCTTGCCACAGGATGTCCACATCCAAATGAGGTATCTCTCCAGCACATCCCACCCTGCCTCATACTCTCAGCTCAGCAAGCAAAGCCTGCAATCAGTCACATTTGGGTGTCTGTATGAGATTTAAAATTTGGGGGTTGACCTATTAATCTTGTTCAGGAGAGTCTACTCTTTCAGCTGGGACTGGAGGGAAAACTATCTCTCTACCTAGGAAATTTTGGCAGAAGCAGTTGTGCCAGTTGGGAAGGCACTGACACAAATTACCTCTTGCAGAAACAGAGGCTGCTGAGGTGCTTCCTAACATCTCCCTGCCTGTGCAATCACACCCTTCCCCTCGCTGAGGGAGGTACCACAGATGCAAGGTTACAGTCAGTATTACAGGAGAGTTATTTTCAGCTTGGTTCAACCTTAATTTATCTGTTGGCTTTTTTGATTTTTTTTTTCCCTGTTTTTACTATTTGTATTGGGTTTTGTAGGGGAAAACGAATAAGGCATAAACATACAGTTTAATTTCTCCCTGTTAAATTCAAGTTTAAAGGCTATTACGTCTTTCAGTACAAGCAGCTGCTGACACACAGCTTGGTTCCCTTTCCCCTCCAATTTAGTTTCTCTCACAAATTCTACATTTACCTGGGAGTTTACCTGTGGTACTTACCAGAGTACCACACACCAAAGCTCTCAGCCCTCACCCCCTTCCTCCCCTCTCCCTCCCAGGGGTGCAGTCCCTGCCCCACTCCTTTCCCATATGTCTTCGGGCATCAGCCACTGCTGGTTTTTGTGGTTATGTTATTTTCCTCCTTCTCTCAAGCATCAGGTGGGCAGCACGTGCTGCAGGCAAGGTGAGTTTTTCCAAGCCGTGTTGGGAAGGTCCCAAAAGGCAGCCCTTGGCACCACAGGAGGCTGGGTACTGCATGCAGCAGGAAAGCCAGGCAGCTGCAAAGCCCAGAGTACAAACCCTCTATATGTGCATTTACAGTTTTGGATTTATTGCACTTTTATTGGGCATTTACTGAAATAAATGAAGAGGTGTAAAGTTCACAATAAAATAGAAATTCCTTTCACAGAAATTTCATGCTTCTTATTATTGTCTGATAGTAGCAGTTTTGTGTAAGTTCTTAAACAAATAGATAACAATCACAGATTTTAACCTTAGCCAGTGTTTAAAGAAAGGTGCACACTACTTTTTTATCAAATCACAACATCATGTAAGAGACAGCTCCCCAGCTTCCTGACATTTTCTGTAGAAAGCAATTTAAATAGAAAATTGCAGGTTAAGAGCTAATGAGTAAAACAGATTAAAATTGCACGAACCAAAGAGACACAGAGAAGACAATTGAAAAGACCCCGCAGCTATACCATGGAAATATGGTTGCATTCAAATATGGTCCTTCTAAAGCACTGCTTGGGCTAGAAGAAAAAAAATGTACTGGAAAAAACCCCCATGCAATCAACTGTACAGCTACAACGTAAGTTTAAGGTAAGCTCAGGAGCCAGCTCCTGCTCTTCTTTTTCCTATGAATAGTCCCTTTGACTTTATTAAGGTCAATCTGAGGGCTAAAATGGGCGATATTTAGCAGCAAGTGTGGCTCTGTGCAGCTACAGCCAGTTCTGTCCATGCTGAACTGAAACCAGAGCAGTCACAAGGCCCTGCTTCCCCATTTCACTCTCATTGAGACTGAGGCAAGGAGGAGGTCTGGCACCAGAATGGCATCAGCAGTTGTTAGAGCAAGTGACTGGGCTTCACCCTCTGCTCCAGCACACATTTTCTGTGTGACTGCAGTTTGCTCAGCTAAAAGCAGAAATAGCAACACTTTCGACTGCACGGCAGCACTTTGGGTTTCAGCTGGCTGACCCTGGGGAGCCACCAGCCCCCAGGAAGATGGCTTGTGGTGGCCTGCCCTGCCCATCATAATGCTCCACCACATCCACTGAGGAATAACAGAGAGAGTGGCCCTTTGCTGAGCATTAGAAGTGAGCAGTCACAGCTCTTTCCTGGTCTCCCTATATTTGCAGCACATACATCACTCCTATTCTTGCCTGGAGCAAAGCTAGTGCAAAGAAGCAGCACAGGCATCTCCCTTGTAAAAAATACCACTGTGTTCAACCCCTTGCCCTGCTGCTGCTTCATCCTCATCCTCCCAACCACAAAGCCTGGCCCATGCCAATTACCAGCTGCTTTTCCCGGCTGTAGCAACCATCTGTTGTGGCAGGAAGGAAGCAGATGTGCAGAGACTTTGGCAGTTCAGTGCACACTGGGCACAGCTAGCATCTGCTTTTGCCAGGAGCAGGTCGGTGGGTGCTGCACAGCTGGGCTCGGCAGGTGCCCGACCACCACCAGGGCCACGCACAGCTGGGTGAGGTGGCCACTAAACACATCCATGGGCAGTGAGAAAGGTCCTTTCACTGACCTCCTTGGAGGCTACGGCTTTGGGGCGTCTCCCATCCTTGCTTCTTAAGCCCAGCTCCAACCTGGACCAGCACACAGCTTGCTTCACCCTATTCTCAGCCAAGTTTGCAGCCAATTTCTGCCCCTCAGTGGCAGCATCTGCCCTTAAGGTTTATTTTAGAATGTTTATGAGGGAAGGGTAGCTTCCCCAAGCCTTCAGGTTGGCAGGTGCATGTGTCTGCATGGACCAGGCAGCCCAGGAGGGTCAACGCCATGGTTTCACAGGAGGGAGAGGGAAACTATTGCCACAAAATGTCTCAGGCAAAGCAAATTAAATTGCTTTATATATTTTAAAAAAAATAAATTTTTATGAGAAACTTGAAACTGAAATTGGAAATTAAAAACTACTGTTTGTACAACTGCCTTCTATTGATCAAATTATAGAAAACAGCCCTGAGTAAGGGCTGTGGAGAACCAATCACACACTCAGCACACCATCCATCTCCATTCCTCAAACATAATTATAACAATATGAGAGACATGAAAATACAATGCAATTCTGCACAATAGTAATAAAGAGCTGAAAATATTTCTGGGTATGAAGGGAAGCTGTTGAGCAGAGGCAATGCAACCATCTTCTTGAGGAGCGAAAAAATGCTCAATGAGTAAAAGGTCTAAAAAAACCCCACTGGAAACAGAGGAATATTATTTTTCTTTCTTTACAGAGAAAAAAACCACCATTATAATATGTATGAAAAAACACTGTAGAGTCTGTAGAGTTTGCAACTGCCCATTTTTCCTACTTCGTGTGGTACCAAGGTTGTCTTGTAATTAAAAGCCGCTATAACACAGACCACAAAAATCAATCCTGCAGTATGTCAGTAGCAAAATTATTGATAGAAAACAGTCTTATCAAGTTAATTTAGGCCCTGTTATTTTCATTACTGGATTTAAGTAAGAGAATCCATCCCTTAAAGAAGGCCAGAGCACAGATTTTTTTATACGTATATAGACACACACAAGTATGTAGAATTTAAAAGCAAATGGCCCAAATTTACTAACTTGAATTTATTTTCTGTGATGAGGATTTATTTTTTTCTTTCTACAGATAAAGAAGAAAAACCTTATTAATGAGGCCTCAGTGGTAGTTACACTGCTGCCACTACACTGTGAGAGATGTACACTTTTTTTTTCCAAGGAGGGTTTACCTGCTTTATAGATCCGTAACAACATTTCACAGAGAAAGCTTTATTCAATTGGAGCTCTTAAACCTCCTTTGTGAAATGTTGTGGTATTTTGTGAGATACGTGGCCTTTGCTATGCACGTGATGCTGGTAGGTTTCTAGACATGCAAGTTGAAGAGCTTTATTTTCCAGCTATTTTTTTCAATCAATTAAGCTCATTGGTAAGACTGCATGCACTTCAGAAATGCAGGAAAAGAAAAATAACCACTAATTCTTTCTTCTGCAGAAGCAGCTGGATTTGCTGCTGTTGTCTGTGCAGAGCAGCTCAGATGCTGGCTTTGGCTGCCTGCAGGTTCACAGCCCTGGAATGTTTCTGGTGGGCTTTTCCTCCTTCATTAGGAACATTCTTGTGATGCGGGGGATTCCTATCAAAACTATCATCACCCTCACAACGCGAGTCATTCCCCAGCTTTTGAATACAGACAGCTGCCAAGCTACAGAAAACATAGCTGTGCCTCTACAGAATTCTTCCCAGAGGGTTTTTTTTTTCCCCTTAATGTTGCATTTTAACGTGCTCATAACACCCAGCCCCTATGGGGGAGTGAACAAAAGGCCTTTTAAAGGCAATCTTTCAGAATGCTCCAATTGTGCCCTTAATTGCATCTAAGTACATGTGGGCTCAGCTCTATGCGGACATAGTTTTAGCTGTAGGTTGATTTGAAGCAAGCCACACATTTTATACCAAAGCAATGCATAAAAGCACACACAAGAGAAGAAGGGTTTAATTTAGTCACATTACTACTGTAAGTAATAATGCATAGCAAGCAATAATCAGATGCAAAAAGTTTAGAGCAGATGTTCCCTTTACTTTGATTCTTGAGGCAGTGCAGTAGCCATTTCTTCCTTTGTAAGAGACACAGATGATTCAGTGTTAGTAAAAAAAGTGTCAGGCATGAAGTTCTTCCAGTAAATAGCTGAGGAATAATTCACACTGTGAAATGTGGGGCTCAACGAGGGCTTCCAGGTATTTCCCCTCCTTGTACTAAGAGCATTTTGAAGGAGACGTGGGGTTTATCTTTGGGCTTATAGTAGTGGTTTAAAGTACTATTTCTGCTAGATTCTATTCTTTCCCCCACCCCTTACCCCTGGAAGAATTTAGATGCTTTCCAAAGAGGTGGAGAATTGCAGACCACCCACCTCAGGGTCTCTTGCTCAACATGTGCTGGGGAAGAGGCTTGCTCCAGCCCAGGAAAACACCACCGACAGCCCATGCAGGAAAAGGGAAAAGAGGCTCAGCAGGCTGTGCTACTGGCTAGAAGGAGCAAGGCTCAGCACCATGATGCCTGGTGATACCCTAGCTTTGATAGCAACATCCCATCCAGCAAGGCAGGATGTTGCCATGAGTACACTGGGGCAGAGATGGCAGCGCCTGGAGGAGAAGATGACTGTTGAGCATGTACTGCCTTCCCAGCAGCATCAGCAGCTCCAAGCAGGCCTTGGAAGTCACATAGGAAGTGACAGGAGAAGTCCCAGGCTGCCTCGTATCACAGCAGTGGGGCACCTGTCTGGCCCTCCTCAGGAGCAGAGCCTAGAAAGGCTCTGCCAAAGAAAACCCAGAAAACTCCCAATCACAGAAAGAACCCAGGTTGTAGCTGGGAGCAAATGGTGGCCAAGAGAGGGAGGGGGTGGTGATGTGCAGCTGCAGGGACCCCAGAAGTTCAACAAATGCAGCCTCTAAGTGCTCACAATGAGAGCAAATTGTGGGAAGCCAAGAGCTTCCTGCCACTTGCTCTCATTCCTGTCACCCACCTGCAGCAGAGCTAATGTTTTCCACCCCAGAGCTGCTTCCTGGGCAGTAGCTGAGGAAAAACATCTCTGCAATAAGGCCTCCTCCATTCTCTTCATCCATAATGCTGCAATGTATTGGGAGAAAGAGACGCAAGTTCCCCAAAACTCACATTTTCCAAAACATAAACTGTCAAGGAAAAGCCTTTGCCGGAATAGCTGCTCCCTCCTGGTCTCTTCTCATCAGCTTCCCCCCTACCCACACAGATCCCTCAGCATCTCTTCCAGCTCGGCACAGCACCACAGGGACCCAGGAGAAGCGGGAAGAAAAACACATGAAAATGAAGTAATGAGACTAATGCACAAGATGGAGATGGCCAGATGCAGGGATATCATTCCTTGCTTCTAAGGGCTAGAGTTAGGTAAGCCAAGCTGCTTTTTGGTAATTGCTCCTTAGGGAAGGGCTTAGGAATTACACCCAGAAAACAGAAATTGAAATTTGATACAAAACTGGATGGACCACACATTTAAAGCCAGGCCCCCTGATTAACGCAATAATGTGCAACACAAAGTAGATGCTTTATGTCAGACATTAATTTTTCCTGCCTATACCCAGTGGGCTTCATCATCCAACACTGCTATACAAGTTGTTGACAGGCTGTGCCTGTGATGTGGAGACCTCCTTGAGATTTCTTATGTGTTTTGAGGAGTTTGTGCACAGGGTTTCTTTGATCACTATGCCCATATCAGAAAGCAATGTGATTTCATGCAAGGTCAGAACGACTCTGTGAGAGTCACAGAGCTGCAGTGGCTGCAACACTTATTGCAGAGGAGTGTGCTACCAAAAACATCCATCCACTTACCTGCAGTCACATGAAGTATGGCAGTCTAAATTAACCTCTACCAAGTTGTGCATCATATAGCTACAGAAGCAGAAGAGGCACGATCCACAAGCAACATGTTCCCACTGCTGCAGAGCAAGCTACAACAGCAGGCTGGTGTGTAGCTGATCACATTCTGCCCTCCAACAGCCTTAACATCTGATTTTATTTCTTTTCCAAAAGCATTGTGCTGATGCAGATGAACAGAGGAAGTTTGGATTGCTGAAACCACTTAATAAACTAAGGGTGTGTTGTACTCCTTTCTCTCACTTATGTCATACAATATCCAACACTATGGTGCTCTGTTTAGGTGCTCCCTTTCTTCCTATTACCTCAATGCATTAACCCACCTTCACCAAGGCAGAGTAAAGAGGCTAGGATTTAACTTCTTTCAGTATTTGAAAAGCACTAGGACTAGTTCCCATTTCGTCCCCTCTCACCCCACGCCCCCAGTAGCCAGGGTCAGCAGACCATAGCAAATGCAGAGGGCTCCTGTGCATGGGCACCCACAGCAGCAGAAGAGAGGGCACGGTCCCAAAAATGCCCCTGGCCACAGCCTTGCCAATATGGCTGTGCCCTGAGCTTGCTCTTCCATGAAGGTTCCCATTCTTCTGTAGCTTTAGGCTTTTGCTCTATGTGAGGGGCTCCATTGGCAAAAAAAAACAAAAAAAAGGAAATCTGAGCAGCCCTCTCCTTTCCCCTTGAGGAAGGTGACTCAGGGCACATTCCTGGTTGGCAAGTGCCACAGCAGGATGGCCAAAATTAGGTGCTTTTGCTGCTAATGGGGAAGCCCAGAGAGGGGAGCAGCGTCACCCACTCTGGGCACACTGACCCCGTCCTGCTCCATACAAGAGCACAGGGTTATGAGCCAGGGTTTCATGAGAGCTGCTCAACTCACTCCTGAGTGATACCAGTAAAAAAATAAAGTATTTTTTGGTTTGTGGCATCACAAATGGGACATGAAGCACAAAGCTCTCTCCCTGCTCTGCAAGAAACATACTTTTTCCTCCCTGAGGCTGCAGTCTGCTGTCTCTTCTCAAGCAGGCTTCCACCCACCTCACCAGAAGCCACCAGACACTGTCCAAGGAGGGGAGAGCTCTCAGCAAGGAGCCCCACAGACATACCCAGGCTGGATTTGCTAGGCAAGAACAAGAACAGCTAAGATATGCCCCACCACACACACTCCCCTTCCCTCCCCTCACATGCCGGAAGGATTATGGGGCCAGTGCAGGGAACTTCTTGTCCTGCCAGGGCATAAACCTTCCTCTCCCGGTCTCCAGGAGGCACAAAGCAGCTCTGAGAGGTTGCAAGCAGACAGGCTTTATATGGAGTTCCCACAAATATCACTGCTTTTATTTAGGGCAGAAAGCACAGGATGTTACAGATGAGTGGAAAAATGTGATGTGCCCCACTGCCTGCAGAGCCCCTCAGACTGGAGAATGCTCTTCTGGAAGTCCGAGGGTCTCCAGACAGGATTAGGAAAGCACATAGTGTCTGCTCTAACGTTTTATTTTTGCCCTGCTTGGCTGCAGCTACACCTCCCTGCACCCCACGCACAAACAGCCTCCCAGCTAGGGTCCTCTACCTTCCCTCCCACTTACAACTTCCCATAGCCCTTTTGTATTTGACTCCTGGGAGGCTCTTTTCAAACTTTTTTGGCAGCTCCATCTCTTTGAAACACTGGAAAGCTACCAGTGAGAAGCCTGGCTCCGGCTCCCTGCCACCAGCGCTGGCAGAGGCTCGCTCCATCCTCTGCCAGGCTCTGTCCCTCTGCAGGAGCCCACAGGCAGCCCCGGCCCACAGCGGGCAGGAGCCACAGCCACCCCTGCCCCGCTCACCTTCACGTGGACAACTTGTAGCATTCAGTGGATCAATAGCTTGCACAGTGGCTGCTCTGCACTACCTGCCAGCATTCACAAAGTGCCAGAGTTCCCTAAACTCTGACAATTGTTACAGAGTTTCCTTACACAGCCTTGAGGAGGAATCATCAAAAGTATTTTATTTTATGCTTGTTTTCATGATCATGCACAACAAAGGCAGCCAAAGGTACAATTTTTCCCCCTAATGTTACCACATGCTTTTTCTTCTTCAAGCTAAACAGTTGCCAGCCAACCTAACATATGTATTAAGGTAAACTGGAGGTATTTCAAACAGGTCATTTCAGAAAACCAGTGCTTACAATTTAACTTTCCACACATTCATTCAGTGATGCTCCTTACCTTACCATCACTGGAGAGCTAGAAAGGAGCAGAAGATCCCAGAGTAAGGCACAAACCACATCACTTCTGTAAAGCCAAATTAGCCTTAATGCCTCTACACTTAATTTATACCCCTTGAAACACCTGGCATAGAGTACCTTTTAATTGATTACAAAACACCTGGCATAGAATACCTTTTAATTGATTACAATTAAAAATTGTTGATTGGCTTGCCCCTAGCATCAGTGACCACAATTACATGATCTGATCAAAAGAGAGGCAGTTACTATTTTTTAACCATAATTCTGTTTTTTTTCAGCATAGTAAGATAGCTAAGCAGTGTATTGAATTACATAGTATTACTCATATGCTTAAGTACCTGAGTCCTTGATCTTGTGCTTTATAAAGTGCTCTGAGCTGTGCTGTAATTGCCTATAAATATGCTGCTGATCATCCTTAAAGGGACATTGTCAAGGTTGGAAGGCCTACAGTTTGACTTAGTAAAATGACATCTTAAAATAGTTTTATTCTCAGTGTTTCTAAATTACCAACCTGTGGGTTTTATCATGCTTCTTTTTATCAGTCCAGCTCCTAGAAATAATAAGGTTATGGGAGAATGTTCACTTTTAAATCAATGGACCAGGCATAGGAATAGTACGATGGAGGCTAATGTTCCCATCCCGAACATGCAAATAAAAGCACTTTTCTATAAAACTTATTTTTCCTGATGTGAATATGTATGACCTCTATTGCCCTTATGGTTTACCATAAGGTCACCCCTTGTTGAACTGATGTCTCGTGAAAGAAATCATCAAGAAAGAGCACAAGACCGAGGGCATCAGGCCTGGGCAAGTCTGCAGCTTCACAAAGTACCCATTTTCCATGGTGTCTCTTTGTCAGTCAGCAGTCTTGTCCTAGTTGAGCTGAAGGGGAGGGGATGCAAAAAGAGGGAGTCAGGGAACAGAATTACAAAGGCTGGTGAGGAGCCTGAAACTTCTCCTCCTCAGCAGAGCTGTTGGGATTGCAGAGGGGTGATGGGATGGGGAGAACGCAGGGCTTAGAGCACAGTCTCTTCTGCGAGTGGCTCTGTGGCTGGAGCCCAGCGTCAGAGGAACTGAAGCCAGCTATTGAGGAGCTTTTTGATCTCAGGCAAAGAGCAGTACTGGACTTTCTCTTAAGGAAAGAATACGAATAGCTGAGGAGTGAAAGGTGGCCTGGGAATTCTCCTTTTATGAAGGGCTTGGTTTGTTTCTGAGCTGAATAACTCAGCTCCCTCTGAGCTGCAGTCTTCCAGCACAGTCTGTACTCATGGGAAACCTGCAATGCCACACTTACCAAATCCATAGATGTCAGTAAATGAAAAAGTATGGCCCATTGGTGCCAGGGACAATGCAAGGCGAATGGGGAGAAGCTGTAAGCGAAGGCTGTGTGGATACTGCCAGGGTGGCTGTGTAGAAAGGCATTTTTGGAAGAGAAGACATGGCCTATGCCCCCCTGCAGTATCCTGCTAGCCCCTGTGCTGCAAAGTTTGAAGACAAAGCTCTTGAGTTTCCAGAGACATGGGCCTACAGCCAGGCTTCCCTTCCCTTTCTGCCTGGAAGGTGATAGATTTGTAGATACCCTAGACACGAGGTAGAGTTTTGGATGTGCTTATCCATCACAGGTGTCTGTTGAACACAGGACAGACCTTGTCTAAACTCTAGGGACTGGAGAGTAGCCCTGCAAAAACTGTAAAACTAAACTCAGGATAACAAAAAAAAAAACAAAAAAACAAAAAAACCCAAAAAAACCAGAAAAGAAATGCCTCTGGGACCTAGGAAAAAAGCACACCTCCAGCAGTCATGCCTAAACCAGGGGCTCATGGCTGCTGGCATCACTTGAAGGTGCAGCTCCTCAAAGATGTGGGAAGAGTAAAAATCTTCTTCATTTTTTTTCATTTACAGGAAAGGGAAGAAAGTAAAAGAAAATCCTCAGGCTGAAGATGCCATAGAAAAGAAAAAGGCAAGTTCTAATGTCAATCTAATGACAGACACGGCTCAAAGTTTCAGCAGGTGGGAAGGTGCTCCCCACACTTCCAGCAGGCATCCAAGAGAGTAGGGCAGTGTAGGGGCTGTGTCTCTCACTCGGGCAAGCCTTGTAAGGTGTGAATATGGATATGGATATGGATAAGCACTTGGAAAAAGTCTCATGTGTCTAACACCGAAGAGTGCATTTCAGGCTCCTAACAGTTACAGTGAAATGCTCGAAAGTGCAACTTGCATACATTTGAAGAGCTCCAGAAACCATAATAAAAGCCAGATGAGCCCAAAGTCTTTTAAAGTACTTTTAAAAATCTCATATTTTTAGGCAAAGTTCATATCTCTGGTTTGTTTCGAGCTGACTCAATAATTTTAAATGGTTGTCCTTGAGAATTGTAAGACTGGTGGGTTGTTTTTTTTTTTTGTAGGTTTATTCCGTAGAAATGCTTAAAAAGCAATAAAGTCAATCTCAATAGCTTTGCTTAAATCCATGATTATATCGGTTCTGTGTTATGGGTACGCAGGGAGAAACTAACCGAGTAGGAAATTGTAAGGGATTCCTACAACAATAGTTACATTGTTTGCACACATACACACCATAATAATAACAACAGAAAAGCAATAGCAACCTTGCAGTTACGAAAATACCAAGTGCCCTTTAAAAATGTACGTGTATATTCTCTGTTTACCCGGATTAACAGTGTCGCTAGGGACTGATACTTTATGTCTGCTGTATCTTCCATATGATTTATTCAAGTTTTTTTCTGGGCTTCTTTTCTTCAAAACTGTTTTTGTGCCTTATGTTCACCAAGAGGAACCCAAGTTCCGTGAGTGAACACCTGGAAGCTAAGAACAGGAGTGTGTAAGAAACCTGGATTAATTTAATGACAGTGCTTTATAATGGAAAATATAAATTTTCCTGCTGCAATTGGTATATACATTCAACAGTTTTATTGTATGTCAGTGCACATTATTCAGCACAGCTGCTAGAGAGGCATTGCTGAACTGGTGTTTCTCTTCCATGACAAACACCTATTAAGCAGTCAGCATAAACTCTTCTTGTTACAGCCTCTGACATCACCCTCAGGGCAAGCGGACACAGAACAGCAATTGCTGAATCGCGTATGAAAATTATAGTTTTATTGTCTACACAAGTGAAGGTTTAACTCAGATTCCTGTTCGAGTCAGCTCTGTTATAAAGGAGTGATTCTTTCAGGGAACAAACAAGCACAGTACACCATTGTAATCAAAGGAACAGACACTATTTATGTATTGGAAAGCCTTGTTCACAATAGTGCTAACACTCCAATGCCCCAGAAGCCACTATTTTAGCAGCTGTAGAGAAAATAAAGCATGACTAACAAGATGCCATACAGAGTCAGATACAGTTTTTTTAGAGCACAGATGGAATCATCCCATTTAATATAATTCAGTTTACATGCACGACCCATAAGTGGGGATCATGTATTTAATGTTTATATAAGCATTTTCTCCACCGTAGCGTTCAAAGAGTTGCAGTGTCTCTTGAATGAGAACTCCAATATTTTCACGCTTCTGCTGGCTGTATTCTATCCCATCACCTAAATTAACTGGTTAATAAAAGACAAAAAAAGAAAAAGAAAAAAAAAGAAAAAGAAAATAATTATATCGAATTTCATCTTACACTTCGAAATAACAACATAGGAAATTGCAGTTGCTGGTCAGTTACTGTGCCTCTTTAGAAACTTTGTTCTGTGACACGAAACAGAGCTGAATTTGAAAATGAGATGGGTTGGTATCTCTTTAAGGCTTTGCTTAGGCTCTAGCTTCACATGCTTTCAAAATTTATGTATGCATTACTTCAGTATCTAAGCAAAAATCCTAATGAAAATAAACACATTCTTTCATAAGATGAATATGGATTCTCTCTTTCACAGTTCACCTCTAAAACCATTACTACTTTATTTTTAACATTGCTTATTTAAGACAAAATTCTGCTGCCAGATGTATAAGCAGTTGTCTAAAAAAATGACTTAATCTAGACTTGTTATGGTTTGAAATCTTAAATAGATATTAGTTTGGGATTGCTCCACATTAGTTTGGGATTGCTCCACATTAGTCATCATATTCGCACACTTATGTTGTTCCTAATAGAAGGAACCTGGCTAAAAGAGATTTTGGAGTATAACATGGTGCTCATTCAATTTCAGCTTCCTGAAAAATGTGTAAAATTAAGTCAATGTCATAAGGACAAACTATTGCAGCCCCCAAATGCAGTAACACTTACTGCTACTTTCTCTAACATGAACTAGCAAGGGTGACACACGCCCATACACAGAGACCATAATTCTTTAAAAATCAGTGTGAACAACTGTGACAACAAAATAAGAACAGTAAGAAATAACTTCAGCTACAAAGTTGCTGAGAGATTTCAAGGAGGAAAATATATTTCATTTGGTTTTAAAACAATATTCTGAAAAGTATCTGAAAAAGTATCTGAATATATATTCCAAGACATGTATAAAAATAATTTGGAAGGAGCAAAAGGTACTCAGATCAGGTTTGGTGTAGTGGGGAGGTGGGGCAGCTGCCACACTGCTGTAGGGTAGTCCACATGCAAGCACCCAGTGGCCTCGCTCTGGGCAGTGGTGACAATGTTAACATCTCAGACACTCAGTGGCACATTCACTCGGACAGAGAAAGACCCATTTGTAAAGACAGTGCAGCTTCTCCGGCAGAGCTGGCCTTTCATGTTTGAAACAGGGCAAACACGAAGGCAAGGGTAGATTTTGCCACCACTGTTTCTTCCAGATCCCCAGGCTGATGCGATGTAGATGTACAACTGCACCAATCCTCACTTCCTCTCCTAGATCTAAGCCCAAAGATCAGGATTTAAAGCTTGTGGCTTTGTTACCAGCAAAAACTGAAGAACCATGATCATGAAGAAACAGCTGGTGAACCTGGGTAAAAATCATCCTTTTGATGAATTTTTCTGTAAAATATCTGACTGCTTACACATATTTATGTCACTTTACTTTTTATGAAATGGTTATACAAATACAGATGTGATATACAAGGACTGTGCTTCTTGAGTGGGAAGGAAAATTTTTTTATGATGATTACTTTTAAGCACACAAATATTTTGTAACACATTAACTGTTAATCTCACTGACATGAAAAGTCAGGGTTGTGACATCAAAATTTATTACAATGAATTTACTGTAATGTTACAAACAACAGATTATGAGAGTGCATAGAAAACACCAAGAACTATTTAAAAAAAGATTGGCTTATACAAAAAAAGTGCAAAAAGAAAAGCACATCACAATTGGGTGCAATTTAGAGTAAACGTGGCTTGCTCTTACAGAAGGCAACTGAGATAACTCTGCCTCATCACCTGTCTTGCATGTGCACTGCAAGCCCTCCCCAGAACACCTGAAGGTATTTCTCATTTCACCAGTTTGAGCAAAGGAAACCCTGAACCTTGACCTAAGTCTTGGCAAATACGTAAAGGAATTACTGACTTTCCAACCATATGTCTATTATCTGTAATTTTAAGCCTACACACATGCTCTGCTAATGAGCTTACACAGCTTTCATCGTTCTTTCAAAGAAGTAGTAAAAAAAATCAGCTGTCTGCAAGTAATGGTGATACATTTCTAAGGAAGTCTGGGGGAGGCCAATGAGAAGCCGCGATAATGCTGGTAGCAGAGGTATTTTCCAGAATTGTATGTTACAGTCTTTATTATAGAACATAGTCTGTACAAAAAATTATGTCTTAGATGCTTGATTAAGAGGTACCTAAGAGTATGAGGCAATGAGGAAGGAAAGAGTCTGCAAGGGAAGACTGAATGTGTGATGTGCAGACCGTCATTACAATTTTTTTTCCCACAGACCATCTGTGCTATATGAAGGTTTGTATCCTCAAGACAGCCATAATTCACACTACTGTCATGACACAAGATACAGCCAACAATACTAGAAAGGTTATGTCAGCATCGAGGTCACCTGGTAAGTACTAAAATAGCTATCCTATGTAGTTATAGGAATTAACAAAGCTTTCATACAAAAACGATAATCATTAACCCAAGAGGACAACGTCCATTAAATGGATGAGTCACAATGATCTGCTCAATGCACCTAAGGGTAAATACCTACTACTACTAATAATAATAATGATTAGTTGGAAAAAAATAGCCATTGAAGGGTAGTGGTCTCAGCATGCGCTTCTCTGGTTTGACTTTATTTCCAAGTTAGTTTGCCTCAGAAGCCAGCTTTGTCAGCCACAAAAATGTTGCATATGTAAAGTCTGAACATGGATCTGATTCAAACTCTTTATGAAGCTGTCCTTTGTGAGGAAGAATAAATCAACATGAAAATTCTAGGAAGCACATTTGTCATATCTTTGCCTCAAAGTGAAATGTCTGGCAAATTCAGCATGCACCAAGAACTCATTTTAGAACAAATGTTATTTCTATCTTTAGAAGAAACACATTGAAGGACTACTGCCAGATCTAGAGGATTACAATCAGGATCCCCGATCCCAGCCCTTCCTGGATCAAAAAGTTAGTTCCCAATCTCCCAAATCATGCACCAAAGGTTTTATGGTGCTTAAAGTGAAGTGAAAGTCTTTGCACCTGTCAAGACCTGTGTTAGCTGATGAAATCACCCAGCACACCAAGGCCAGGAGTGGCACTCCCTGCCCTGCCAATGCCAGCTGCTGTAGCCAAGGAAACCCTGCTCAGGCCCTCAGGGATTGAACTCAGCATTTGGCAGGGAACAGAGGAGGATTTGAATTTTACTATAAAAGGTGGTTTGTATTTGAGTCTAGACATGCTTCTATTCATGATTTGGGATATTAAAGAGATTCTGGTGTTATTTGTATTCCATGTCATTTCATTTTAAAATTTCACGAGGGTAATGCTACAAATATAAAATGTTATCGCTTTAAAGAAGGACAAGTAAGTTTCTCTCTATGCACTAAAAGCCTGATATGGCAGTTTTGGCATCCTGGAGTGGACAAGAAAGGTAAACCAACTCTTAAAGCGCACTCAGATCTCTTCTTAACTCTGTACATTTGTTAGCACTTGAAAGTGTTCAATACATTCTTTTAGTTTATTAGATTTCACTTCAAGGCAGGCCAGATCTCAAAAAGAAGAGTTTTTATTCCCCTATATATGTTGCTTGTATGTCACAGATACCAGAGCTTGCTCCTGGTGGTGATTGTTCCAAAGGTTCTGCTTTACACAAATTAAAATCAGGGTTTTCATACACCTGGTGCTGCAGGGATATCATTGATCTCAGGATATTAGATTTTCCACAAATGTTAAATATCTGAGGAATGCTTAGTAGTGGCATAACACTTAAAAGAGATTTCTGAAGTGACCGTGAAGACAGCCCCATGTCCCCAGTTCAGACAATATTTTTAATCAAATTGTAACTCAAATATCATTCCTTCACTATTTACTGATGAAAGTGTTTCTTTACTGATTTTAAGTGCATATAGTCACACTTGTGTATTTCAGCTTGCTTTGGAACAAATGATTCTTAGCAGAAATTTTTGAAGTGCTACTAGTTAAGAAAGAGCTCTGGTATAATGGTTTGGAGTGGGCTTCTTTTTTTTTTTGTACACAAATCAATAAAACTACTTGGAAAGATAGGCATCATTCCTCTCGTTTGAATCTTGAAAAACAAAGATACTGAAAGGTAAAGTGATGGAAGGGATCAGTCACAAACTATGATTCTCAACTTTTATTGTCAATAATGAAAGTGCTATTTATGGTAAAATATAACTATGGTAAAAATCCGTTTTAAGTGTCTCAGTTCACCCTAGTCAAACCAACACGTATTTTCACCAATTAGAATGACTACAGTAATGCAACATGCTAACCTGAATGTTACTTCAAAACAAAAAAAACCCAGCTGCAATGAGATTGAGCCTGTCACATAACAAAATGCAGTTAAGCAGTACAAACCAGCATCAAAACATTTTGAGGAATATTTCAGGACTTTCTTTCCTTCTAGGAGTCATCACCAATACCAAGAAATAAATAGAAGCTGATTTCAGCTATAGACTGACATGCATCCATGCCAGGATTCACATCATGTAAGTTCACTCCTCAGGTACAGTTCAGAGCTTAATTAAGTTTTCAAAGTCTTCTTGTTAGGATAAATTTAATTGTCATAGAATGTGTTGGCTTCCTGACTGGAGTGGAAAAAGAAAGCCCTGATGAGTCAGTGTGGGGAGAGAGAGGAAGGCTCCTTTGCACCACTCCTATCGCTGTGACTCAGAACTGTGCTTTGAAATTGTCAGCTCCAGGAAGGATGAGGTAGTTCAGTCTCCCTGTTCATTTACTTGAAAGTCTGTGAAAAGTCACAGGGTAAGACTCTAAACCCCTCCTGTCTGCTAAGAAACAGTGGGACATTGCCAGTTCATTTCACCCAGGGCGAGGAAGAGACACCAGGAGGTTATGACTTCTGGTTGTTACTAACCCGCACAGAGAACCCCATGTTCCCTTTGTGAAGGCTCAGAGCACTGTGAACATCAGTTTTAAGTGTTCCTTAGGATAAGTCTAGATTATGTACACATAAAGTGCAAACTGGCCTCAAGCAGGCTGGTCTCAAAGCCAGAATATTGGAAAGAACAGCTTGTAGAGTAATTTATGTTGGCAGGAACCTCTGGAGTCATCTGTTCCAAATGCTCTGCTCTAAGTCAGCTCCATTTCCAAAGTTTGATCAGGTTGCTCAGGGTGGAATATCTGCAGTTGCTCAGCACAGAGTAATCCCAGAACAGGAAAGGGTGCAGAGATCCCCTTGAGCTGGCAGAGAGTTTCTCCAGCCATTTCAAATGTGATGGAGGAGAGTGCTACTCCTTAAATACGAAAATGTGTTTCATGAAGGAGGACTTGCTAGAGTTAGAAATGTCATAGGGAGAGTTGTTATCTGTTTTGATAAAAAATAAATCTAAACTTTTGGTGTAGTAACAGATTACTACATATATAACACTGCTTTTGGAAGCTTAATCTTATTCCAAGGAAAGAGGCACAAATTTGGCTGAAAAATTAATAAAATTTCATTAACAGTCTGACTTGAAATCATGAAACATAATTTTAAAAACTCAAATTAACACTTATATTTCAAAGCACTTTAAAACATTAAAGCTGAATGTATTAATATAACCCAAGAAGGCCAAATCTTTGAATAAGCACAGACCTGTTTTTTGACACTATCAACACTTGAGTTCTTTGTCTCTTGCTTTACTTGGCTCTTCCTTCTATTTTTCATCACTAGTGCTGAGTGTTTATCACTTTACAGTGCTACAGTACTGCAAAGATTGCAGAAGAATATTTCAATCCAAGAAAGCATGTATGCTTGGAATTTAAAAAGAATACTAATATAGAGACATTTCAGCTCATCGTGTCTTAGAAAAGATTTTCTTAATTCTCATTGAAGGCATTTTGCTTTAGCATGAAATATAGATTCTTCCTATAGTTATCTTCCATATGCAGCTAGCTTTTAGTTATTTCATAAATTGGCATTTACAGTAAAATGAAAGTGCTGTTACTATAAATGCTATTCAGAAAGTCAACAAGTCAGCAAGTAGAGGAACTGCTCTGATTGGACAGGAAACATGGAAATGATGTTTTACTAATGATGTAAGCTTACTAGAGATAGCTGCAACTACTTGCAAATTGCTGTAGTATAAAAAAACAACAAACCAACAAAAACCTAAACCCAACAAACCAAAAACCCAACTGAAAATGAGCCAAGACAGCAGCTGTTATCACAGTTTTTCCATTTCCAGGAAATGTTAGCAATATCAGATGTAATCCTTTCTAAGCCCAGGTTTTGGGGGTTTTTTGCTGTTTGTTTTTTTTTAATAGAAGTACAAGAATGAAAAAGAAATCACAGGTTTTGTAACAAAGTTTATTAGCAAATACATCAATGTGGTAAAAAATAAGAGAATATTTTTTCCTTTATAAGTACTCAAACTTCTCCAATTAATTTAGACTTTGAAGTTTGCCTATCTTTGTGCTACAGATCAATATCAAACAAAGTAGAGTTAAATAATCTTAGATAAATAGTATGCTCAACAAGAGAATGGAATTTGGAGGCTGACATCTGATTTGCCTTGGTACAACATTTACTATTGCAAAACAATATATTAGTCACAAATCATGCTTAACATGCAACAAGAGTTGAACCAGTTATGTGAATCTGATGTTCTGCCAGTTGTTTTAGATGTATATAAGCTAGTACAAAGTGAATAATACTTTTTTAGTTGGAAATCATGTTTGTGTGAGCAAAATTTGCATAACTTTGCTGGACTTCTGTGAAATACGTTTGTTCATCCCATTAATTTCTCATCCAACTACAGCATCATTAATGCAAAATGAATTAAAACCATGAAAAAACAAATCTTTGCGTGTGTGTGGAATAAACATAATTTATTTTTCAATGTAATTCAAAGTGACAAACCTGAAAGTCCTCAAGTGCTTCAAAGATCACTGATTTCAATAGGAAACACAATCCTAAACCAGCCAGTTTTTGACACTGAGTTACATACATACTTAAACCCAAGATGCTTAGCAATCCATCCTCCTTCCACTAATGGAAGTTTTTTATTAATACAACCAAAATGCTTTTAAAGGGAAACCCTATGTTTTTCTTCACAAGCAAAAAGCTCAGTAATCCTTTACTCTGTGTTAGTAACTGCTGCTATGTTTTTACATCTGCTGTGTACTAATGGAGTTGGTTGTGTCTAATTTTGCCATTCAAAATCATTACCATTTCAGAACTCTATTTGGTCTAGCTTGTCCATCAAAAATTGCACAGACAACTAAATTACTTCAATGACGGCTTTCCTAACTTTGTGACATAAGGGTGAACCCTTTGTTGTCAGGGGAAGTTTCACCTCAACCTGAGGAAAAACTTCCTTATGTTGAGGGTGGCAGAGCACTGGAACAGGCTGCCAAAGGAGGTCATGGAGTCTCCCTGTCTGGAGACATTCCAAGCCCACGTGGACAAGTTGCTGGGTCACGTACTCTGGGTGACCCTGCCTTGGCAGGAGGGGTTGGACTATGTGATCTCCTTTCCAACCGTAAGTATTCTGTGATTCTGTGGAATACAACCATATAAAAATAGGTCAATGCATTAAAAATTTCTCATCAAAATTATGGGAGCAAGTGGTTAGATATGCCTACAGGTTGCTGAATCTGCCTGAAGTTGCCAGTTTTCTAGTTTCACTGTTCCCTAATTAAGCTAAATAAGCAAGAGCCTGAAGTCGACAGAGGGTGTTTTAGCAGTGATTTGAGAAAGGACAAGGAGATGAAAGCTATGAATGACTGTGTGGATTTGCCAAGATTTCTTTCATTGCTGTAGGACAAGGACAGAATTTATGCAGTTTAAAGGACAACTAGCACTGAAACTGGAATGTGCTATTTGATCCTCAAGCCAGACATAAAGGAACACCCTGCTCCCCAGGTATCAGTACTATAAGGATGAGGATATCTCCTTCTGGTGTGTCTTTATATTCTTTATATATATATTTATGTGCATATATATATATATGTAAATAAATTGAATAATCTGATTATTCGTCCTTTGTTTTTCCAGTTGAATTAACACGTATTATAGATTTTTAAAAATAGTCTTCCCAACATGTGAATTTGCTTTCTTTTTATGAAGGACATAAAAATAAATACTTATCAAAAGCTAGTTAACAGCTTTTCATTTTACATTAAAAAAAGCATACATTTGAATTCATAACAGCTTTTCAAGCAAACAGAAAAAAGCCAATTTTTATACAACTAAAATGTATTATAATGTGTAGTCTTACAGGAATGCAAAACAGATAAAAACAGAAAGGAAATTGTGTCCCCTAGGTGTGATATTTCTGCAGATTCATGGCTTTTCAATTGGGTAGATTGAAGCCTTTTGAAAGCAATGTAGAAACTGCACATGTACCACATTCAGACTGACTTTTTTTTTCTTCTTTTAGCTTTAGGAATCTGAGTTAAGTGTGAAAAAAGATAAGTGAATACGAACTATTTGATTAGTGATTCTTAACTGGAAAACACTCAATCTTCTTCTTGTCTAAATTACACCAGTACCAGGTGACAGAAGATATTTACATGCCAGTAACCAGACTTAGACCACTACTAAGATTTAGTAGACTGACACACTCTCGCAATACACAGCAAAACCTTTTGTTTTGCCACTTATGCAATAAGATTACTTACTTTACTATCTCATATAAAATTATTTACTGTGCCACTATAGACATCACAGACTCTAGGCTGTGTTTATTAAAATGTATTCCTAATGTTTTCACAACGGGATCACGGTGTTATTAAAACACAAGCATTTTAGTGAGGCCTAAATACAACAGTTTGTAACAAAGAAGTAATTGCATACAATAAGTGTATATAAAAACAATAAGATGAGAAATGAGTAGCAGTTTTTTAAGGTAAAATTAGTATTGACATATATTACAATATTCTAAAAGAAACTTATTTTTAATATAGTCCATATATTTATTTTATTACACTTTATTACTTTTCTTCATTGTTTTAAGAAAATGGTGATATTCCAGTAAAAATTATTAATGAAAGGTTATTTTTCCCGTTCCAGACAGCATTTTTTCTGATAAAAATAAAAAGCAATCAAAGGTCCTCGCTATAGGAGTAAGAATTAAGAATATATTTTTCTGATTTCCAGGGTTCATGACACAATTTTACTGTTGGCATGTATGAATATAGGAACAACCTGCTGCTCTTGCTTGCATTGCTTACACCTGAAGAATTGCAATCATCCAGAAGCATATAATGCCTTAAGGCTGTTGAAAGAAAGACCTTTAAACATCTATTCTGGAACCACACATGGGAGTAAAAATGGCTTTTCTGTGTGCAAAGAGGATGCATGACATGCTCAGCACTGTGAACTGGAACCTGGTTAACACTGATCATACAGGTGTCATAACAGACACAATCTCCAACTGCTAACAATGCAGCACTTCTGGTTCACTTTGTAATACTTCTCTTAATATCCTTCCACTTCATTACAAAAGCAGTGAACCTGAACGGCCATGCTTGAAAAAAAGAAAATATCTTTTCTTCTCAAGTGACTTTGTAGTTACTTGTCCAAAACTGCCGCACATATCATATATCTATAGGCTGATGGCAGTGAAGTAGCTACAGCAATTTCATCTCCTCTGCAGTGGTCATTTGAGTGTTTGCTATCCTGATCTGCTGCTATGCCAGTGCTTTAAAGCATAAGAGTAGAAGTTTTGTCATTTATCATTCTCCAGCCAATAATGGCAAATATGACCACTTTTGTTCTCTAACATTGCTAAGGCGTGCTTCATTTTGTAACCACAATCTTAATTCTCTATTCATCATTCACTCATCTTACAGCCTTTCCAGCCCTGGTGCCTGACAAGCCTATAACTGCTCAGCTTCCGAAGGAAAACAGCTCATACACACACATACTCACGCATGCCAGCTCAGCGAGGAAGAGACAAGAGAAGAGGCAAGTGATATGGCTGAATGCTCTTGGTCAGCGCAGGCCGGCCTAGAGCTTTGTAACAGCCATGAAAAGTTATATAGCACAGCAGAGCACAATGTGTTTGAATATTTGAAGTTTGCATTTTCATGTATTATAATGAAGAGCAAAAGTAAAAAGCTGTCAAGAAAATTCTTCCCTGGCAACTTAAATATGCTTTCTCACACTTGGGTGATCTGAGAGTACATGCACACATTGTAATCAGCTTTACATTAATAACAGTGTAATGTCCATTCCTATGAAGGAAAGTCATGAGGGGGGTTTTTAGATAAATTTGGGACACCTTGCAAAGATAACCTGGAAGTCAGTGTGACTAATATCTAAGTGGGACATATTTCAAGAGTAATATTCTCTTGAAGTTTTCCTGGAATGCTTATTGCTCAGTGGATAGGGTCAGCCTCCAGAGGAAAGGAAGAAGTAACACCTCACAAAATTCCTTTATCGCTTCTCTCCAGCAGACCACAGATGGCTGTTTCATCTCCTATGTTGTTTAATGCTAATGGCTGCAGTGAGTTTACAGGTCTCTGACCCAACTGTGCAGCTGCAGTGCTGAATTGGTACCCATGGAAGCATTACCTCAAGATTAAGAGAAAATTCTGCATCAGAAAAATATCACTGAGCATTTTTGGACAACAGCAGCTAGAGCAGAATGACGGTTTTGAAGGAAACTATGTTGTTATTTTAAGGGAAAAGAATAACATACATTAGTCTCAATAAAATCATGTGAAGAAAATTCATGAGTCACCAAGAAATGTCGTCACTCGATGGTGGTATCTGGAAAGGTCCTCCTGAATTACTTGTCCTAACACAGCCAAAGTTTATTGGGTGCTTGACTGATAAGTAAAATAGACATTTCTTGTCCCAGGGGAAGAATGTGGACATGGGAGAAGTAGAAGACAAACAAAGGCTGAAAGTGGAGGAAGGGAAGCCAAGGACATTCCTTTGGCTAGTTAATTTTCTGAAGTATTCTTCGTAAAGGTTCTAACTTATAAGAATGTATACATGATGGTTTAGCATAATTATTCCACAGTGTAACTTAAAATATCCCACTGGATGCCAGTTAAGATGTTATGTCTGAGCTGGTTGACTTTCTGCTGTAATTTTGTACTAAAACACGGTGAAGGGGTAGATAGGCTTATCTGCACATCTGTTGCTAGAGCCCAATATCTTTGCTTTACAGTTATGAGTAAGAATCTCACCTACTACTTACCAGTCTGTTTGGGAAATGATTAGAACGGAATGTCAACTGCATTAATGCACGCGTAGGGCTCTTACAGGAATGTGTGTATCAGCTAAAGAATTGACTTTATAAGATGGAGGAGCTGAACTGAAGCTGTTACTAGTCTGTGAGAAGAGAGGTACTAACAGCCTCCCAGTGCTTGAGACCTCTCCTATTGTCTTCTTTTCCTTTAATTGTATGGATTTTAGGAAAAAAAAAAAAGAGTCATCCAGAAATCTTTTGCTGGTTTGGTAATACCCTCATTTTACAGAAGCATAAGCTTTCCTCTCTACCTAATATCAAAAAATGCAGAAAAGTCAGTAAGTTCAGGCACGCTTGTTATCAGATCTAGTGCCTCAGCCATCTGCCTCAGCAGTTCCTGAAACTGCTGATAGTTGTCTGGCAGAGATTATAACCACTGTCACTGAATCCTGAGAAGACATTGAAGAAGTCAGGCTAATATTAATTTATTTACATATCCTTGCCGTTGTAATATATCTCTATCTAGCAGCTCGGAATGGCTTAAACTGGGGTTATGGTTCTAGTTCTGTAGGGGAAATGGCACAGGAAGATAAGAACTTGATTTTATAGGAGCGGAACAATAATAGCACTCACAATTTTCAGCTAACAGACTGACTTAACTTCACACATCCACAGAAGACAGCTGTGAAAATAGGCAGAATTAGAGAGACAGGGCAGGAGACAACACTGCGGTATAAATCTTTTACAGCCAGAACAGAAATTTAGACCACATCAGGAATTGCAACACTTAATATCTGTCACGTGGGCTCTGCAGGAGACTCAGTAGGGCTGCATTAAATTCACCTCTCAGCACACAGTAGGAGTTGGATTCCCAAGAGCAGTGTTCAAGTGAGTGAAGGGCTGATCAGTGAGTCTCACAGAGGTAGCCGATGGGGAACAGGGAGCAGGAGAGTTTTTCTCTGAGACTTGAATATTTGCATTCGGCCCGGAGCTACAGCCCAGGAGCTTTCCTGATGGTAGACAGCTATTGCCTTTCCTTCTGGGTGAGACGGAATGATTTCTTTAAAAGCAAGTTGTGTCACGAAACTATAGTGATGCCTGTTTCCCATGGATGTGTGCTGATTTTGCACTACACCTCTTTAAAATGACCATTTTTTTCCCACGAGCTCTACCAGCTAATACATGGTATGAGCTAAGGTATGTTTTGGCACCTTGTATCCCTTGCGTACTCTACCAACAGTTCTCTCACCAGGACATGAATTTGGATCCCTCCCTTCTACCCAGATGCTTATTTTTCCAGAAACTCTGCCCCTTTTTCAGTTTGACTGAATTTGGACAATGAGTTTAAAAGTTATGTGAGTTGAGGGGGTGGGTGGGAAAGAAAAGAATTATCTTATTAAGCCTGGTGTTTTTAAGAAGGCAGGCAAAAAATATACGAGCAAGGGCAGAAATGACAACCTTAGTTTTTATAGTTTGAAAACCTAGTGATGAAGCACCCTCCCAGGAAGCAGGAAGCAAGCCTAGCCTATGTTGTTTCAAATCTGCATCTTTTGTGATCAGGGAGATTTCAACTAATTATCAAATTAGTTACTCAGGGAGAAAGGCTCTTGTGACCCCTATGCTTATAATTTGGCAAGGAAGCAGCTGTGGAGACAGACCTATTGTTAGACTATGAACTTGTGCCAATATTTCAGAGAAACACAAAGTTTAGCACCTGAATCCAATTTTCAGCAGCTACCTGAGTGGGTCGATCCTGAGCCCCTAGCAGTTCCCAAATGAAGGCTGCAGTGAATCAGAACATCTGTACATGAGGCTAGATATTTAAATGTCTAAATACATATTTACATGAATACAGTCTACAGTGCCAATTTTTAAGTGTTTTGACTTGAACTAACTTCCTAACAGATGGTTATTCTGAATCTATCTTCATTTATTTACTGCTGTTTATGTTTTTACAGATATAATAAATGATCCAAAGCTTATTCCTTGTCTATTTATTTATATTTTAATAACAGTTAAAGATATTATTGTACTGCACAATTTGTAGAAATTATGTAGGGATGGTCTTCCTGTGTTGTACTTACATGAGATCCCTCTGAATATTCAAAGAAGAACTTCCATGATCATAAGGCAAAGTAAAGAAGCATAAATAAGATGTTAGAATCATCTATACTATTGTAAGCTTAAGTGAGATGTTGCCATAAAATAAACAACCCCCAAAATATCTGAACTCAAAAAAAGAGGAGAAAATATAGGAAGATAAAGAAAATATTTAAGTACATGTATAAGAAGCTTTGGAAAATGGAATTCAATAAAATTCTTGCAAATTTTCTCAATAAGATAAAGCTCATGGTACATAAAATGCTGGTTTTGGTATCATAAGCAGATATAGGCCTGACTCAGGAAACTGTCATGAGAATGTGTAAGTGATTGCAAAATCAGGACTGAAGTGTGTTTATTCATATCAAAGCACTTCCTAACTAAAGAAACAAGCATATACAAGGGTACAGTACTGCTGTACTGTATATACAGTAGGGTATAGTAGGGTATAGTATTAGAATTGAATGAAGGGTACAGTACTGCTATAGTCACGCCTCACCATGTAAATCAATGAGTTTCAGAAAAGTAAATGAGAGAGGGAGTTAGCTTTTCTCTGCCCACTACAGTGATTAATTAGCTTATTTTCAATAAGAAAAGTACTAGCTATGTTTTTATCTCATAGCTTTTTTTCCACATTATCAATAGCACCAGAAAACAACAGCTATCCATTACCCCTCTAAAAGCAAAAGGCACATGTGACCATGAAACACTGTGAGACTTCGGTAAAAAATGTCATGAGCAAGAAAATTTCTCAACTTTGAAGCTGTATTTGTTTATGTGTAAGTTTTAATATCTAGGGAAAGCAAAGCCTCCTGTAATCATTTTCTTACATTGCTATGACATGCATCTTTAATGCATGTTTTTAACTACAATTGTCTGAAGAAGGTTCCAAAGATATTAGAGTTGCCTTTAACTTTACACGCACTGTAACACCACTGCATTTGTAGCAAGAAATCAGGTCTGGAAGGAAAGACAAGGAAATTTTCCCACTGAATGATAAAGATGGTTTATTTCCATAAGCCAAATAAATTTTTCAGGAAACATAAACTCAAAAAATTATTGATGTAGAACAGTTTTTATCGCATCAGCTGCAGAACTCCACTGGGGAAAACAGAAAGGAGAAGCCCTTAGGCCACATTTTGTGTGACCTAATTCTTTCAAGGGTATGTTTCTGCAAATTTTTAGGAAGTGACAATGCAAATGAACAACAGTTCCCACTGTGATGTTTTCATGGAATCTCTGCATAACCTCTAAACAGCAGACTTTGCATCAACACTACAGTACATACTTTTGCTGTAGAGCTTAATTACTTTTGGATGTAAATGAGCAGAAAAACAATTATCACACACCCAGCAGAAGAAATTGTTATGCTTCTATAAATTTCTGGTATTCTACTGCTGTGATTGTCAATTTAAAGTTTCAGTCTCCGTGCTGCTGCCAGTTAATGATTAGTCTACTACATTTTGGTGAAATTGCACTCCAGTCAAGGGAAATGAAGTAAAAAGATGAGGGGGAAAAAGAAACTAATATTGTTGAAGTCTAATTAGAGTAGCAGGGCCAGTGCTGGACTTAGCTGCAATGAGGTTGACTTTCTATTAAACTCAATGCACTGAATTCACTGAGAGCAAGATCAAATGCTATGATTTCATTTTCATGGGTGATGTGTTAATAGGAGTGGGATTAACTTCTTCCTCATGTAGTGATTTTTTTATAAATCAGAATGCAATCATTCTTCTCTTTGCAAGTATAGTTCTAAAATCTGCCACCTTACTTTCAGAAGGATAAATGCCATGCAGCTTACTCTGAAGGAAATCACATTGCGTTAACAAAGAAAAAAAAATTCATTCTGTTGACTTCAGCATCATCAGCAATATCTTCCAGAAATACATTTTAACAGCTTCCTATGTCAAACAACCATTTCTTACTTACATGGCTTTAATTCATCCTGCTTTGTTTCTAAATTCATACTTGCAGCAAGTGAATGTGCTTTCATTTAGCAGCTTGAGTTTTTCATTTAAATAACTGAAGGTCACATTTGAGCCATAGTTGATAAAAACATGCTAATAAAATTCTTTTTAAATGAATATAATTGGATTTTATCTCAAAAAAAGTAATCTCCCTTCAAAAGGTCCCCCAAACTTCAGAAAACCTCAAGCCAAACCCCTTCCCCCTAACCAATACCCCGATATTAAACTCTGTATTTCTTCCCTAGAACATCTATGTATCATATTATTTTACTTCTTCTTGAAAAGTGTTAATGGTCATTAACCACAGCTTTACCAGCCATATGTGCTGAACTACTTCTGGGTTCCTGACAAATGATGTCACACTTGGTCACAATAAGTATTGATAACAAAACCTGCTTGAATGCCAATAAATATATATTGTGGAGAAATATTACATATGAAGTTTCATCCTTCCACCTACAATTATTTAATACAGAAAGATCCAAAACATACATAATTTAGATAAGGCAGAATAGCATTTTAAATGAAAAAGGTCAGATGCATGTACTACGCATTTTTCATTTTAAATTGTGCACAAAGTCTACTTGTAGACCTTTGAAGTTGATGGCAAATGTGAGTGTTTATTCAGCGGAACTGTAAGTATTTCATGTATAATGCATACGTTCCCTGAAATAGTTTAAATTTACTACTACAAACAAATACTGGGGTGTTGTGCACACATCTCAAATGTTCTATATCACAGATTAAAAATGTGATATGGACATCAATTCCCTAATGCTTCATAATGTCTATTCAATAGTAAAAGAAATCAGTAGAATTTTGTATTTGATTTTCTAAGAGAACCATAATGAACTGTTTCTTACACAAATACAAGGAAAATCTAAGGAATGCATATAATATTTATATATTTCATTTTTCTTTTTAATTCTACTGTTCCGAGGATTTTCTCAAAAATTATTTTGAGGAATATCTTTAACATAAATACCTCTATTGGCAGGATTATTTTCATTGGGGAATAACTTTGATAGTCCAAAATCTCTGACATGTCAATAGTTCCACCATGTTGTTTATTTATCTCAAAAATGTTCTCAGCTTTCACGTGTCCCAGTGTCTCACATGAATCAACTCTAAAAATACAGAAGTTGTACAAATTCAGATTCTATTAAGACAGAAAATGATGAGAAGAGTTAAGTTAAATTTTGCTAAAGCTATCATCTTCCAACCTATCACCTTATACTGATGGATTCTCACGTTAGCTAGACCACCAAAGCAGTCCACTTGGATAGCTTGGCATTCAATCATAGAATGACTGAATATTTTAAAATTTTGAAAAATACCTTTTCCCACCTGAGACTGATTATAAAGCTGTACCTGAGCCTGCTGTCTTATGATTAGGTCCTGGCTTTTTCATTGAAAACTGCCAAATGAATTACTGAAATTTATATTACTTCAACACAACAAACACTCACTGTTGTCATCCTTTAAAATTGCCAGGCTGAAGATGTGGTCTCTATCCTAAATGTGAAAGTCCTGTAAGAAATTTTTTTCCCCACATGCTGCAGAATATATTTCTACATGAGGAGACTTCCATCCTCAGTTGTTCATTTTTGTATTAATCATGAATCTATCAATCTGAAAAACAAAGCTCATGGGAGCAGAAGATAGGCTAATTCAATAAACAGAACAAAAGATTTCAGATTCTCTGTCAGAGGATATTAGATTGACCACAATTTTCTCAGCTTTCAGAACAAAGCTGAAAACTCACTTCAAATTAGTATCCTCACAGTCACTATAAAAAGCAGCTACGAAGAAGAAAATAGGACATGGATCAAGGTGGAAGGGGTGAGGTTAAGAGTAAATGAGATTGCTGAGCTGTTGTTGAGTCTAATTAGTTTTTGGAAAATACTCAAATCCTATGATAGGTAACATTAAAATAGGTGAGAAATACTTTACCCTGGAAAAGTATTTAATGTTGGGGAATGTTGGTTAAATAGAAAATAAGATAGGAGGGTGATTTTTTTTTTAATTAGCAATGAAATAATCACATTAAGTAATAAATACTTTGTGGCTTTTACCATAATCACAATTGATTCCTTAGTTGCAATGGTTCCTAGAAAGGAAAATGGTTTAAGTTAATAAAATATGCTATTTAAAATGCATGTGTATGGTACTTTGTAATAAGGTATGGATTATAACTGTGTAATTGACTGACATTCAATTAAAAAGCTTTAAATTAAGTAAAGACGGGTGTGTATTGAACTGTTGCATCTTAGTGCACTTCTGGTGGCAAATCAAGAGATCGCTCTTGAACTGTATCATCAAGGGTGTGGGGCTGTGCATTGAAGGGCAGTGTCTGTAATCAACATGCTGAGCTGTCCCTAACAGGTGTTATCTTGAGACATGTTTCCATCTTCTGAACCAGACAGAAAACATTAGGACAAAATTTCAGATTACTTTTCCATAAAATTTAACTCCCATAACATAACTTTTTTGGAGTGACAAGCACTTATATGAGCAGCTGAAGATCTGGCATTTGTTGGCAAAAGACAAAGTGTTTTTCCCAAAGACAAATCAGTTCATAAGTTTCTGAAACAACCACAAAAAATCATCTTGCCATCTTAAAAACACCTAGCAAAATATACTTGGAATGTTTGGAATTGTGACATAGACCTTAAAGAACAATTTATAAATTGACATTAAAGGCCAATATTCACTCCAGGTTTATTGAACTAGCAGGAAATTAGTGTTATTTGAATCTTAAAATTGCTAGTGCACAGAACTCAGTTTGCCTTCAGGAAAAACAGGAGTAATAGAGTGAGGGAAAGATGAGTTTTTTGGATCATCTAGATCATGATGCCAATGAGTAGCGTGTGACAGAGCCCACCATTTGATATTATGAGCTTTCTGTGCTGGAGATCATTCCTTGGAGTTGTTTAATTTATAATATCGCCATTAGACCTACTTCACCACAGCCCATGCAAACAGGGAAATAGCAAGACCATGGTCTTTAGGGGTGTCTATAAATAACAAAAAAATGAATCCACTTTTGTCCATGAAGGTGAAGTAAATTAGTAAGGAAGAGGTATTTCCTACTCCTACTATGTAAGGTCAAACTCACTTCATGAATATAGATGCTATTGTAATTGAGGTACAAATAGATCTGCAAACAGAATCTAAGATAGGGCATCTACCATTTTAAGCAGAAATGACAGTAGTATAATGTACATAATATTAAATACTTAGTAAATTTACCTTAGTGGAGTTTACAAATGTGGATCTAAATATAAAATGCAGCTATTTGAATCACCATTTGTACTCCAGGTATACATTATGACCATCCTTTTGCATAATTTAAGCACCATTTGTTAGTTACATTTTTTTTATTAAAATAAACAAATAATCTATGTTTTATTTTTCAGAGAAATATTTTCCTACAAATAAGAAAACAGAAAAAAGCCTTTAAAATTATTCTACTTTACCCAAAATGTTATAAGCTTCAGCACATATTTTAAATGCTCCTGAAGAATTGGATGTTTGGGTTTTTTTTAGTTTGGTACCCACCATTGCTTCATGTTGAAAAAGTAAACTGGTCAAATACATTTTTCTCTGTGAATGATGAATGAAAAACACACTGTCAGCATGGTTTTTAAATGTCATTGAATTTAGTATGTATGCTAGGAATGAAATCTCATTTCTTCTTCTAAATTTGTAGATCACAGGTTGCATTAAGTGGAGCGTAACTGCCACACAATGTTTGGATTTTGTACCATTACATCTCAATAACTTCTTCTAATTTCATCATTATAGCATGTCCTCTAAGATATTGAAATTATTTTTTTTCCTGATGAATGTTTTATTTTTAACATATTATTTCATAACTTCCATATTTCTGAATCTCATGATTGATTAGATAGGGATTTGAACAAATAAAATACACATATTTTGTTGTCTGCAAACAACTGATCAAATACAAAGAGATGAAAATCAAAACACAAACCCAGGTACGAAAGGCCCTGGGCACCATTGAACATTGGCTGCTTACATGATGTCTAGCATGGGCTCTCTTGGGCTTCAGTAGAACCCTGAATTCACCAGGGACTTTTTCTGCTGAATATCCTGACTGTCGTTCACAGGCTTCATTTATAAATAGGACCTCACAATAACCTCTCTTTTCTCCTGTCTTTCAGGTGTGCAGCTGGTATACTTGGATATTTATGTCAGTGGGCATTTACTTCATGGCATTTACTTTTACTGCCAGTTCTGGTAGCAAGTTCCCATTTATGTCTTAACTAGCATGTACATAAGTTTTTCAGTGAGCCACACCAACACAGAAATATAGTTTGAAATATGCTTTCAAATGACAAACTACTAATTAACATATAAGGTAAATGGGCATAGCTACAGTACATGGTGTCAGTCATCTATAAAAATTTTTGGCTTTACTATTTAGAAACTGATGTGTTGAGCTACAGATCTTGATACAAATATTAACTTTTACAGTTCTTAGTGATACTAATACCAGGCTTTTATATGTATATAAAGCCTCTAGGATTGTTGGCAATAGCATAAATATAAATAAGGTGTAGAAAAAACCCCTTCAAACAAGAAGCCTAATAAGGCAGAGGATCTTCTCTGAAATCCTTCAGCACAAGAAAAAATAATCTTGAAGTATTTTTCTCTTTCCACATAAGATCTGGAGGTTAATAAAACACATAAAATTGAGTCAGTAGTACAACTGCTCAACTAACCCTGAAGTTTTCCGAAAGACATAAGACAAAGATCATCTAAGCTTATTTCACAACTACAGTCTCCCACATGATGAAATCATTGGCCTGTACTAAAAGTTAAATCAACTTCTGGACAAAGAAAGAGTATATTTCAACAATATTACCAGGTAACTTTTAGACTTAAATTGGAATGAAGACAAAGATAAAAGAAGAAGTATAGATAGGATGGGGAATTGACACACACTAACTGGATTTTCACTCCGACATATCAGAGTTGGAAGTCAAACCGTACAATTGTTTTTCAGTATCTTGTCAATTTGTCCACAGTACAACATCACCATGGAATTTTCTCCAATTAATTGTGATTTATAACTGTATTCAAATAGTCTGGAACTGTACTGGAAGCTGTAAAATGAGAAAGTTCCAACACCCATGTAAAAAACTAAAGGTGTATGATACTTCTACATTTATCACCTTTCCATGGTAAACAGCATTTAATCTTTCCAAGAACTGAAATCACACATGAAAAAAGAAATGTAAGTAACAAGGAGAAAAAGTCTCCTTCCCCACAAATAACAGTAAAATGAAAGAGTAGAAAGAGGATTGGAAGGAAATGCTGTGTGACAGATCTTCTGGAAGTTTTCAGGAAGCATGAAGATTATGTACATTTAAGAGGATAAAAAATCAGATTTAATTTAAACACAACTGATATACATTTCAGTTAATTAAGATTATTATGATGTCAGCAGATAAATCTCTTCTTTTGCTTCTTGCAATGGCCTTCTGCCGCTACTAACTTCACTCTCAGTTTATTTCTTTCAGCAAATAAAGGGGCCCATTTATACAAATAAACTTGATATGGGCAGGTATGAACTACCTTTCTGATGGCTGATGTTGCAGATTTTTAATGCATTAGTTTCTGACAACACTCAGTTGACTCAGTTTCCAGAATGAATCCTGTCCACTGGAATAATTGTACAAGGTACATATACAGTGATAAAAAATTACTGTCTGAACCTTCCCACAAAAAGGTTAAAGAAATGTACAAGCAGGTAGGCAAGATAAGCCAATAATTACCAGAGACAACAAAAATTCCATATCTTCTTGCTGGAATGTACTTGCAAGTAGTTTATCTTTCCATTTCTTATGTCCTCGTCTCTGCCACTTCATCCAGAAGAAAAGGTAGGAACTTATAGGATTTAGCCATTGCAGAACAATCAGCCCAGCATCAGGAAGGTTCCTCTCTGGACTTTTCCATCCATTCCCAGGCTGCTAATCTATCTGAAGGCTAATTGGAACTCCTTTCTACATTGCAAAATTACAGTTCCATTTCTCATTCTAAAAAGACTCACTAACTCTCGGTATTGGGCAAATATCCAAAGTAACACAAAACTTTGAACTTCTGAATGTTCACAGGCTACCCATGCAAGTGCTGGTCATTCCCGTTTCAAAATTTCGCAGTCTTTAGTCTACAACATGCAGCTAAGCACTAAGTTTGATAACAAGATTTTCATCAGACAACAGTTAAATCAATTAAATCTGAAACATTGCATCGCTAAGACACATCATTATAATTTTCCAGTGTGAAGTCAATTGGAATGATAAGAGAGTGATTTTGTGCTAAATAAGAGATAATATAGTCATGCTCACTTTAATATTTGTATCCAGATTAAGGGCCAGCAGTCAAAATAGAAAGCAAACCTAATTTTTACACCATAGTCTCCAACTTTAGGAAAGCAGTTAATATACTTAAATCTATCCTAGCTTGAGAAATATACTTCATTATGTTCTTAGCTATAACCCACTGCTTATATTCTTTATGTGATGTTTACCTAAATTCATTACCACAAGTTCTTCAAGTCACTGCTGGAAGATCCTCTGTCCAAACCACAGAAAAACATTAGCAGATTGAAAAGTGTACAGGATTTAAATATTCCTTTTAATTCAGGATCATTTGTTAACTTTTGCACACTTCTTTTCTGTTAGATACACATAAACATGTTCATTCTCAGTGGTCTGAAATGGTGAATGGTATGAAATGCAGAGAAATGGTGTGAGTAATAACCAAGTAGACAAAGATGCTGTATCTTATTTAGGTTCATCTTGTAAACAGGCCAGCCATGTGTTCATCAGGCAGGGACTCCACTGGGCTGGGTTATCACACATGGGTAATGTGCCACATTCCTCTCATGCCACACTGTCGCATTCCTTACTGCCTGGATGTAATCTCACAGGCTCATGGCCTTGATAGAGAGTGCAACAGCAAAGTTACATGATCCTTCCAATTAAAGCATCTTCTGGGAGATACTGCTAAGGCTAATCGATTAGTCAAGAATTTTTGGGATGAACTATGACACTGCTAAATATAAAAGGAAGTGCTAAATGCTACACAGCCCACGTTTTTCCCTTTTTCATGGTAATACAAACCTTTTTGTATTATCTAGAAGATCCATGTTAATTTGATAAAAACCTTGGAATATACTGTAACTCCAGATTCTGGATTAATCCCTGATTTAAACAAAGTAAATGGAAATCTGAACAGTCTCTCCAATCCTTGGCTGTAAACAGAAATGGGATAAAAACAGGTCCCATCTACTGCTCATGCTCAGATGTACAGAGGGAAATTAGAAAGGCATTTCTGCATTGTCAGTTCCACTCAAAATGGTTTATTAAATTGAGAAACCATACTAAAGATATAAAACAAAATAAGAACAAAGACACTTTACTCCTTCTGTCTAGTTAGAAAGTATTTTGCTTCTTGTAAGATATTATTTTAATCAGATTTATATTTTTCTATTATGAAGAGACCCAAGACTGACTCCACAACACTTCACGAAATAAGTGATACCATTGTATTGAGTTAGATGGAACGTCATCCAGGAATAAATATTTATGCAATTAGACACATTAATTTTGTACAAGGCAATGCTCTAACCTAAGGCAAACAAAATGAAATCATAGAAATTAATTTAAACAAAAGTGAATATAAATTTGGAAAGTGGCACATTTTTGATAATGAAGTTTACTCACACAGTGATGTGTGAATTCATTTTCATAGACTATTATACTTTAATATTTTTCTGACAAGTAAAAACAAACGATGATTTAAAATTTACAACAAAGTTTTGACAAAAGCTTGTGTTAAAACAAGAAGGATCCACGCACAAGAAGTGGTAGGAAGAATTTAGCTCTGTTCTTTCACAACTTATGTATTTTCACTTATACTTTTGTAAAAGCTCAAAAATCTCTAGCCACTTTTGGAATTCCAGGCATAGACATTCTATTTAGAGTTAGACCATATATCTACATTTTAAATATTCATACCATCTTCAGCACATCACTGTATGAAATGATTCATCGCTTTCCTGATACTGAGCCAAGGAAAGAGGTTGGTTTCTATTTATAGAAGACTCTTTGTAAAGAAAGGAAATGCAAGGAAAACTAAAGAGACTAAATAAACAGCACTTACAATTGTGGTCTACAAGTTACAGTATGAAGTTCTCCATAAGAATTACTGCAAGGAGAGGTTTGTTCTATAGCACTCCAGAAAAATCTCCACTATCCTATTCTCTTACTTTATGATTTCTTAAAAAATCTTAGATTTCTAAAAAATTAAAAGGCTATCGAAGAAATTTTTTTCCTTTTTTTTTTTTTTCCTAATCAGACCATGGGGAGGAATGACATTTTTGCCAGGACCATACAAGATTTTTTTGCTCTTTACCTGATACGGTGAAATAATGCCAGTTAATAGAACAATGCCGGCTTCCTTTAGAAGTTTTGGCTCTCATTAAGAATCAAATATTCAGACACAATGAAAAATATTTTGGCTGAAAAGTTAGTTATGTCTGAAAAAGTTCATGTTAAATAAAGAACTAGATAGATTTTTTAGAAATAAATTATATATTTTGAGTTTTTAAATAAAAATGGAATGATAAGTTCAAAAATATTGACTGTTGAGGACATAATTTTTAATGTAAGCATAAGCATAGGAGTTTTCTGTTAGAGGATCAAGCCTTGATTACTTTATTCCAACCGAAAATGCCAAACTAGAAAAAGCTAAAAAATTTTCAATGACTGCAAAATAGCTTTTGTCAGAATCATAGAATTATTTGGGCTGGAAGGGACCTTAAAGACCCTCTGGTTCCAACCTCCCTGCCATGGGCCGGGACACCTTCCACTAGGCCAAGTTGCTTAAAACCCCATCCAGCCTGGCCTTGAACACTTCCAGCTTCTCTGGACAACCTGTTCCAGTGCCTCACCACTCCCAACAGTGAAGAATTTATTTCTAATATCCAATCTAAACCCACTCTCCTGCAGTTTACAGCCATTCCCTCTTGTCCTATGTGCAAAGAAAATACTAGTTAGGCAAAAAAAGCTAACTTTTTTTGTTCAAATCTAACTCTGGGTACATTTCTACAGCTCTGATTTGCAAAAATTTGTGTATATACACAAAACTACTCACACAGTTGAGTGCAGTCAAAAGGCAGGGAACTACTCACAAGTGTAAACTTATGTTTATATGTGTATGTTTGCAAAGGAGTTACTTTAGAACTTGGTTGTGCAGTGATAATACAGCAATGCAGGTATTAAAAAATCATTAAAATTTTGATGTCGAGCATGTGTTATAAAGGATGTAAAACAGACAAATCCCAGCTAACTGAAAGTTTTCCTTCTTTTGAGAAAGCAAAAAATGTATTATCTCTTCCTCATGAGTAGGTTGTTACAAAACAAAAAATAGGGAAAGTTGAATCTGAATTGACATAGTATAAATAAGCTATAGATTTCTGAACCATGGCAAAACACATTATTGCCATTTTTATTTCTTTAGAAAATGTAATAATGGAAGAGGAAAAAAACTTTAGCCTTATCTTCAAATATAAATTTAACATTTTGTTTTCTGTTTTGTCTTATTCTCATTTCTGTGTTGTCAGAAACAGTAATGAATTTCTTTCTGCTGTCTGCCAAAGTCCCCTAGAAAACATTTGTAATATACCAGCATGTAAACTAATCCTGAAATTTGATTGGAAAATGTGTTTTTGAATGTTTCATTCTGGAGTTCTAGCTTTAGAATTATGTATTAATTTACTTAGTTTAAACATATGTTGAAGTTTCTTATTTCATCATAGTTAACGAATACAATTGCACAGTAGAGATTCCTAAATAAAAAAACCTAAAATTAGAGTTAGTAATCTAACCAGTGCTGATGCTAGGAACTCTGAGATGTGTAGAGGGTACAAATCATAAAGCAGGATATTTATTTTGAGCTAGAAAGAGCTGCGTACTCACTTTTTGAGGAAGAATGTTCAAAACTCACACAGATATGAATTCTATAATGAAATCTTTCAAATTTTCAAAGTGTGCAGAGAGAGTTGATATCTCAATTCTGAATTTATTTTTGATACAGTTTGTACACAAGCTGCTGCTTCATTTTCGCTAAAACCGTATCATGCTGTATTGTTATATAAACATATTCGGTGGGGTATCAGGAGGCGTATCGCAGCACAAAGGCCTGAGGTATAGAAATGTAGGCAAAATGTCAGCAAAGGAAAAAGAGACACAGGAGCTATATCAATGTACGGGAGTTATATTACTGACCCACATAATGTCACATGAGAATAACATTAAAATTTCTGGAAATTGGAATATAAAATGGAAAAAAAAGTCCTCCTAGAATTTAGGATGTTTTAGGTCAAAAACAGCCCTAGAACAGATGTAATTTCAGGCATTTTTGTGTTTACTGGCTGAAATTACCCTTTCTGTTTTCCAGTTGCTGATAACTTTTTGCCTCCTTATAAACACTCCTGAATTGTCCTCCAGGGAAATGTGTGTATACTGGGGGGAAAGGAAATCAATGCCAATGGATACAAGTTTCTTCTACCGTGTACAAGTATTTTCCACATTATTAGGTTTCTGAATAATTTTCTGAAATCTAGAGTCCACTTAAAATTACCAAGGCTGACTTTTGAACCAAATTAGTTTAACTCTTAGCATTTCTCATTAGAATTTGATTTGCACATTGTTGAAGCCACTGGAAGGCAAACACAAAGGCTAACATTAGCCTAAGGTTGGTCTCTTAGTCTCTTCCACATTTATAGTACAGGAAGAGGTCAGATGCCTCCTGAGGTGAAACAAAATGCCTAAAATTAGATTCTTGTTTGGAACTGACTTCTAGAGAAACTTTCTACTCACAAATGAGTACAGAGAAATTCTATGGAAATAACCCTCCTTAGCATAATTGCTAACCTTTTGACACTTTGATTCTTCTTTTTCCTCCTTTCCCTGTTAAATTATCTCTTATTCTGGATGCATTTTAATTTCATATTAGGCAGGATATTTCTTTGTGTGCATGTGTGTGTATGCGCAATGTTAAAAAATCCAATATTTTTAGTACTGATTTATTTTATATTTTGGTGCCCTAGAGTTGGTGGAACATGTGGTATTTTTTTACCCTCTGTCCTGGAAACATTTCTTCCTATCATTTTCTCTATGCATCTCACATGTTTGTAGGCAAATTCAGCTCACAAACCAAGCAGAAATACCAACCATACTTTTTTTGTTGCTAGATTAATTTTCAGAAAAAAAAATTAATTGAATCAGATCTCTTAGGAGTGAGCGAAAGGAAGCAGCAGGGCACTTTGGCTGGGAGGGAAGGTGAGAAAGTGACTGCCTTTTCCAGCAGTGGAAAATACAATAGTCACTCTGTGACTATGGTCAGACCATCTATTCCAGCTGCTGGAACAGACCCTGTAATTTTGTTTAAGAAGTTACCACGTGAAGTTACCACTTAAAATTACCAACCCTGGAGACTCATCATTGCTCCACCTATCCTCTCATCTTCTCTGTATTTTCTGTAATCACCCATATATAACTTTGGTAAGATAAGCTGGAGTAAAATGTAATGAGGAAAAGCCTTTTTTGAAATAAACTTTTGAAATGAAACATTTATACATAGGGCAAATTATACTTATGTGCTGAAAGGTAGTAATGATTCAGATAGTACATTACAATAATTTTGTGAGAGACACCTACCGTCATCAACATAATGAGTTTTCTGTTTGGCTTTTCAAAGCAAAGTACTGTTTTATAGTATGTATTGAATCACTGGTAGCCCCAGCTTCCAACTGTTCTTTCTCTCCCTCCTTCCCAATCATCTAGATACTGGCACCAGGATGGACCTCCACCTATGAAAACTAACAAATATAGGCCCTCGTGCAGCACAATTCTACTTCTGTTCACAGCTGTCTATAGTATTAGCAGATCTTAAAAAAACCTACTAGTAACAAAAAATAAGAAGTGTATCTACAGTCATAGCTGCTGCTGTGTCACGTTGTCCTGAGGATGCTTATATGGTCACACATACAGGAGTGACTACAGTCTTCCTTGCACCCTTCTCACGCCCAAACAAAATCTGCCTTTAAAAATCAGTAGGTGTTGTGGTAATGAAATGGGTGCATGAAAGCAAAGCATTACATTCTTGAATATGCATGCTACTCATGCTTCCTTTTTTTCAAGATACTATATGAGCAATAGTATGTTGCTTGTGAATAGGAACAGCAGCAAAAATATGTACTTCTAATTGCTGTGAGTAAAAATTACAGTAAAGCAATGATTTACAGGAGAATAAACAGGTTTGCCTCTGAATCATTCTTGTCAAACGAATTCTATTATGGGCACTTTCGTCACAGCCGCTTGTTTTTCTTGTGGGGTCCATTTCCCCCAGACCTTCCCTGCAAGTTGCTATTCAGGAAACCTGTGGTTTGCTTAAGACAGGATTAACACCTAAATTTAATCTATAGTAAAAAATCAGAGATGTATGTTACTCTTATGGCTAACTTCATATAGAAAAATTATTTACTAATTCCATAAATAATTTATGTTGTAAAATATCTCAATACAAATTCCTAAAACATGACCAGTTCACCCTCCCTTTTATGTGTGGACAGAAGAAATAAAATGTCATATTTTACATGTTGATGAAAACCAGAACGGATAGAAGTAAGACACTAGGCACAGAAGTATTTATTAAATGTAAAGACATTAAGCAGTGAGATTGTCAATTAATTAATAACTAATGAACTGTAATAATCTTCTTTCTTACTAAGCCAACAGTATACTCCCCCGGTCCCTTTTTAATAATTGAATATGAGTTGGTTTAAAAGTTGATGCATTTAAGATGGCTTTGATAATGTCAATAAGTGAGTATTCTCCTGCCTTGTTCTACTACTGTCTAATTCACCACAATTGTGCTGTGCTTCATTAACTTTCGTTTTATTATAAAAGAACGTGAAATTTATCATGAGCACACTTTAAATGGTGTGATTTTAGCTTCCTGCAACAGGCAAAGTAATGATTAAAATATGTGTCTACAACCTTATGGCCAGTTGGAGAGATGCCACTACTGTTTGAAAAATAATGGTATTGCGTGACAGTTGTTATGATGGCAGGGGGTGATGTGTCAGTCATTTATTCCCTGTGGTAGAAATTTCACATGGGGAAGCAAAAAAAGCATCATATGACTGGCGTTTGTAAGCCTAACTTGTCTTATACTAACCAACTGGCTTTGATTCCCTTTTGAGAGAGAAAAAAATCAGCGTTGATTTGGCCAAAGTGAATCTTATTAATTTTAAGAAGGAAGCAGCCTGGATCCTGTATCCTTTAAGGTAAATTCAGGAATGAATTTACCTTAAGGAAGAGTGGATATAAGATCAGAAAGAAGTTCTTCTAAGATTACTTCCCTTTCCATTTTAATTTGCATTTAAAAAAAAAAAATTGTGCTTGGACTTTATTATGTATGTCACTTAACATGCACCCTTTGAAGCTGATGCCACTGAAACTTTTATCATATTTCCAAGGGAGCAAAGGATAGCTATTAATAATATGTGCAGGTTGGATTGCCCACAGACAAACATGGTAATAAAAATATTAGTGTAAAAGTTCTTATTTTCAATTTCCACGCACAATATCTACAATGTCTCACGAACTTCACATTGGAATTCTACACACGGAAGAACAGAAAATTGGTCGAGCCAGGATTTACTCAAAACATATGGAAGAATAAGTCTGCACACTATATTCACTGAACAAATAACAATTTCAGCACACATGTTAGCATTAGCCTAGGAGTTCCTATTTCTCTGCAGTACAGTCAAGAGGAGAATGCATCTCCTTCAAAAATATTAATTCATAAGTTAAATGTGTGAATGTTGAACCAAATTTAAAAACACAAAAAACAAAACCCCCCAAACAATATTTGACAGAAGTGTAGAGTGAAATAAAACATGAATGATTTCGAACAGTAAAAATAAGCCAGTCATATTATTTTATGAAAGTGTCCACCTACAGATGAAGATTAATGGAACTGATTAGGGACAGTTAATCAAAAAACTCCACAAACAATCCCTCCCAATGACTTCCCAGAAAGATTTTGCAGTCTTCTTCCGTAGAAATCATGCATATACTGAACCAAAGATTATGTATCATATCTTATTTAAGAGTGTTACAAAATGAATTAATATTAGATATTCATTGGCTTTGGAATAGATTTAAATTTCATTAGAAATTGAGCTTTTTGTGGGTTAATGGAGCAGGAAAAGCAGCAATCACAGTAGTAGGTCCTCATTCTCATAAACTATTATGTAGTTTGGAAAATAAATAACTTTCATTGTTTCTAAACACATAAGGAAATAGATTTACTACATTGACTGAATATTCTACTACCTATTAAAAGCAACCACAAGAAAGGAAATAATTAAGAGTAAAAACGTCTAAAGGTCATACAGTCAGTAAAGAAGAGAGTGGATACATTGTAGAAAATAAAATTTTTAAAGGGAGAAAACAAAACCAATCTCATTGTCCCCAAGCTTCTTAACATGGTGTTGTTTTCATTTTATTGACTAACACAGTTGCAACATATTAACCCCATTATAATCTTCCATCTTGGCACCAATCCTTTCAGTTCCAGTCTCCTTGACAGAAATGGTTCCGTTTTCAAGTCAACTCAAAACACAGCTGCTGTCATCTTCCTAGCCTGGAGCTCTGATGTAAATAATCACACCCTTTTTGCACACCTTTCTGGCTTACCATTTTCCACTGTATCAGACTCAGAGTTCTGGTTCCATAACTATCACTCCTTCTACTCACTGCCTTCACAGCATATCAACCTACTCTAATTTCCATACTACTCACCCTATTGACCAGCTTTGAACATGTTTTATTGATTGCTCCTTACAAACAGCTTTGTATCAAAGGAAACTTATCAAAGCTTTTTTATTAGGGAGAGCAAACTGAGAGGTGGCAGAGAAGGAGTGCTCAATGTCCTCTGCAGTATGAGTTGAAAAAATCCTATATCATCCCCAGTGCCAATTCTAGCTGTTCAGTTACCCTACAACAGCTGCTAAACTTACTAACTGTAGCGAGCACTGATGGTGTCAGCTCTCTTCAAAAATCTGTCAATATCTTGGCCAAACATTTTTGACTAAACAGATAATTCAATTTCAGTGCAGTAAGGTGTTTCAGCAAGGAGCAGCAGCTAAAATTTTTCAAAATGAAGGCGACAATGCATATAAATCCATCTTCATCCCTCCTAGTTTTGTTCACATGAGTCAGAAGGATCCTAAGAGATGTTGGCATTATATCCATCTGAGAGACAGGAAAGGGAATTCCCTCACTTCCATTAAAGCTGGAGTAGAGCTTATGAGAACCTACAGCTGCAGTCACAGAGGAGATCATTTCACAGAGGAGATCACTGGTTTCTTCAGAAGGTTCTGTGATCACTGAGAATTAAATAGCTCTAATTTATATAATTCCCTTTTGTCCTGCCAACATCTATATCCTTCTACAGACATATCTGTCTCACTACCATTAATGAACAGACTGGAGAAACACTGGAGAAAATGAGTAGGGAGTAGCACAGATGACCTCAAACCCTCAGAGAATGGAACATAATTTTTCTCTATAAAAGAGGGATGCTCTTACTCCCTTATGTGCAGTCAACTACTCAAAAAGCTGTGTTAATGGCTGTATAACTACATACAGGTTCTGGGAGAGTCCTACAATGCACAAACCATTGCTTAAATACATGAAAGTCATGGGTTTGACTTAAAAAAAACCAACAGCTCTGCAACTCTGTACTTTCTTTGAGACACAGGGAAAGACTAGGAAGGGGAATATGGAACTGACAGGAAAGCAATTTCTTTCCTAATACAGGTAAACATTAATCTCCTTAGTAAATGGCCACTAAGAGAAATATCCGGAAAAGTTATTTTTATCATTCGATAAGTCTAGAAGTGTTGAGAATGTGTCTGACTGAAATATTTCAGATTAGTTAACCAAAGCTTCTCACACAGCAATCATGTCCTCTTTTGAAAAATTACTTTCATTTTAGCTGCTCATTTTTGATCAAATGATTGCGTCAAAAAAGTGGTTCAGCTTGGGTTCAGCTGAGGAGCAGCATAGAGGAAATCCTGTGTATTGCTTGTAATACAGCTACTAGAAGCTATAGTAGGCTATTTTAAGCTCTTTAATTGTCAACTGATTCTACTTACTCAGCTTTAAATCTTATTACTTATGGTTCAATTTATGCTGATGATGACCTTTACAATCAAAGAAATTGGAAGACAACAAGTGTTAGGTATGCAAGGATGTATACTATATCCATGTTACTGAAAATAGCTATATGAAAACAAGAGCTTTGTTGTTTTTTTGTTTGAAAACTGCAAATGAGACCTATTAATAATAATGTTTTCACTTAAGACTCCAAAGAATTGTTATTTAACAATTCTGTAATTTAAAAAATTGTTATTATAAATTATTATAAATGCTAATAAATATCATAGACTTACCCACCTAATACAAAGATCCTTTTCTTTTGAATGCTCATAGATCTTGATTTGCTTATTTTCAGAACTGCCCTGACAGGAAATAATGTGTCACCACCCTTATTACATGGACAACAAACTAGAATACAAGAGGCTTTGGAAGAGCAAAGTTAAAACCTGTTTAGGATCCTGAACTGACCCTGATTACAAACATTTTGAAATCTCTTATATAAAACATACTGACAGACATTTGAGGAGGCAAAAGAATTTGATCAGGACAATTGTTCAATTAGTTGTGAAAAGCTGTTTATCATATTTAAAACCAGAATGTAGAGATGTTTAGCAATGTACTAAGAAGGAAGCGCAGATGCTGACACAAAAGAATTAAAAAAAAAAAACCCAAACATTTCCTCAGCAGACAGTGGTTAAATTTTCTCCCAGCAAGGGAACCATAAATTCAAGAAGACTGGAAATATGCAAACCAAGTAATTTCATTGCTCTAATAGCTCCATTTTAAGGGTAGCTTTTTCTCCTGTTAGGTTATCTTTTTCTCTTTCCTATGGTAAACCAGTGCAGGCTCTCAATTAGATCATGAATAACCTCATCTCAGAACTTCTGGTATTCAGTTAAGCTAATTACATGATTGCAGGCAGCCCAAACCTCAAGTAGGTTTTCCCTTCTACAATCCTGGCAAAGGCTTTGGGACTTCCTGGCTATGTTAAATAAAAATTTAACACACTGTTTACCAGAGATCAAGTGGAGTTATAAACACTGCAGCAGGTTTGATATTGTAGCAGATTATTAATGCAGATTTTGTTTGCTTTTATTTCTGTTCATAGTTGCCCAATAATACTGTGAAACCCTGAATTCAGAGTGGAAGTCTCCAATAAACTAAGAACTAAAATAATAAATATTAAAATACTGTATTTAATACAATTGACTGGAGGCAGTTTTAATAATCAAACTTAATTCCATAACTGATATACAATATGGAGTAAAGACCTTTTTGCAAAATAAAAATGCCTTCTTTTTTTTTACTGCTTACAACTTGCTCATGAATACTACTGAGCAGATGTATCTATTTTTATGCTGAGAATGAAAAAAATTATTTTCACACTTGAGAGCATGCTAAAGAAGACTTTGACTCCCTTAGACAGCAAGTAAGCTTGGCTTTGGTTATTGGATGTGAAAATGTTTTTACCAGAGGCATTAAAAACGGCACTGCTTAAACACAGCATCTAAATATCATGGTATCACATATGACACCATGTGTGTGGTACAAACACAAGTTTACACCAAATCTGTAAGTGATTCTATCACTTCTCACTGTCTTGTACATATCACATCTAACTTCAGAGCTTCAGGTTATGTACACTTTTTTTCTCACTGTTCCTCTTTTAACTATTAATATTTCTCTTTTCTTCACCTTAAGAACCAGCTCAACTGTTTTAGCTGAATACAGGGAATTGTTAAACACTGGCCAAACTCAACAATTGATTTATTTATATGTATTTTTGTATTATGAAAAAAAAAAATTGAGAAGATTTCTATTCCAGCATGCATAGTAATTATGTGAGACAGAACTGGTTGATGACTAAACTATCAACTATACAAGACTCATTTCAGTTGCAATTTGCAACTCATCACTGAGTTTCCTTTAAATGCTAGTTTGGGTCTAAACTCATTTGAATATCGAAATAAACAAGTCATTATAATACTTGGACAAATCATCTCTTTTGAGAAGTGAAAAAAGAAATTTTAGCTGTCTGAAAAACTTGACATACTCTGAAGGACATATTGAGACCTGATGTGAGTTTTTAAAGTGTCACAGTTTATATCTCTAATTTTAGATATACTTAAATTTAATAAGTCTTTTGAGACTGAGGACCATTTCATCAGCAATACTAATTTTCTGGGGTTATAATTTTTAACTGTAGAAAAAATCAGTATTGTCTCACCTGTTTCAAAGTAATGATAAAATGCAGCCTTAACTGACTCAAACGGAACAAAAATTCTTTAAACAAGGAGAACTAATTAGAACCTAAAGGTCATAAAGAAATGTCACAGTGATTGTACCTTACTAGCTCCTTCACAGCATTTTGCTAATATATTGGAAAACCTTCCACTGAGGTTCTCACCAAGTTGCTAAGCGCAATTCCAATCTGTAAACATTCTGCACACAGTAATTTGCATTAGTTCCACATAATGTACAGCAGCATTAATTAATAGAGTGGATAGTGTCTGTACATCTGTTAGCTATTAGTCTTTACTCTAATTCATTAGATCTTTATCATTTACCTGAGCAGCCCATCAAAATCAGGCAAAGGAGACCTTGGCTTATGTCATCTGTAGAACAGAACAGCCTGGAATATTAAATTCTCTTGTGTATGCGCAGCTACTTTATATGAACAATGAGCTCACAAATTTTGGTAAAGGACTTTGAAATTGCTCTTTTGTGTGAACAAAACATTCAAAAATTATCCAGGTCTAATCCGTGCAACTGCTGTGAAACTCTGGTAAATACCATTCGAGCCAATTCACGATGCGCTTAGGATCTTTCTGATCTGACTAACTGAATTGCATTCCTGCAATTCCTCCAAGTTGCCTTCCACTTTTGGTCCAATCCAGAGCTGATAAAAATTGCTATTAGAACAACAAATGTACACAATCCAGTTGATGTGCTTACTTTTTGCTGATGACTACAAGTCATGGATTTAAGTTTAAATGAGCCAGTTCTTCTGGTTCAGCATTATCCTATCTTGTGTATCCATCTCAAAGGTAATGAAATTTAGACAGAATATGAAGATTGAAGACATGCTGAAAAATGTTACTTCACAAGCAGTGCAATAAACAATGCAACAAATTGCACTGTCTATTGCATATATTAATTTCAAATCACCTCTTCACCCTCCAGATTTCATGAGTAAGTCCTTTGGTAAATAATCTCACGGTCCATCTCGAAAGTGAGGGTGTCACAGACACTTAAATATTTACACCAGTATTACTTTGGGATGAGTTCTACTTACCCTCATGGAAAGACTCTGACCCTTGTTGGAATCCCATTGACCTGAAAAATTTTCCTAAAATGTGCAAATTCTCTTAGATTGGGGAAATTTCAGCATTGTCACTGTAGATCTTTCTAAAACAGGTAGTGATTGTGAGAAGAGGCTTTCAGCAAAGAAAATATATTTGATTAATGGACCAGAAAAAGAATGATTAGTCATTCTTACTAATTAAGCAGAGCTAAATCGATGTTTGCAGTAACATATCCAGTAAGAAGCCATACATCTTTGGTATATCTCTTGGCTACAAACATGAAAACAGATACGTGTGACACAGTAAGAGTTTCAGTGTATTACACCACTATGCTGAATCTATGAAGAAATGGCTTGTACACTAAAAATTAAGAAGACCTAAAAAAAAAAAAAAAAGAAAAGTAATTCCAATTACCTAAATTCTTGGCCTCAATGGTTTAAAAAGGAATAATTTTCACACAGGCTAATAATATCACAGACACCTACACAAACAAGCCTGACTCTTCCCAGAAAAGTGATGCTATCAATGACTTATCTACATGGGCAGGCTTTACTCAGCCATGCAGTGCTAGACAGCTGATGGTACGGAGTAGCTGCTTACAAATGAATAGTTCATTTTATTTCATGATGAGTAATTTCTTGCAGGCATAGAGAAACTCTCTCAGGACTGTATATTTACTGTAAATTGGGCTATAGCTCAAGTCCTGTTGTATCACTGGTCTCTCTGGGAGGGAATCTACAGTGCAAGATGGAAGTGTTAAGAAAATTAGCTGGGTGTCATCGCAATTCCACAATATGATTAGATAAAAGAACCAACAAACAAACAAACCACCAAAACCCCCCAAAACCCAAACCGCCTGATTTATTATATCCTAAATCAACTTTTTATGTTTGTAAGGTACATTAACAATACAGTTGTCTATCCTATTAAGCTGGCAATCATGGATGTCCAGTTAGGTGGACATCGCAGTAACATATGATATTTCACTGTGAAGCTGCACGTATGTAAGCCAGTGGACTTCTCCAAAACTTTTGGCACACTTGTTACAGGAACGCATAGTCCTGTGTTTGAAGATGTCTCAGCAGACAGAAAACAAAGTGGGAGGAAAGGGGGAAATAAGGAAGAAGAGAGCATGGAAAGCTGACTATTACAAGATAGTGACAGAGAAGATAGGTTGCCATTCTGAAAAGGAAAAACAGCAGCCGGGACTGGGAAGTAATGAACAGAACTTTAAAAGCTCACATGGCAGCTCATGCTTCAGTGATTTTCTCCACAGCAATGTATTCTGAACATTTGAAAGGCTGAAAGGCTAGTTGGCAATAAAGATGAGACACAGTCCACTTTAGAGAGATTTCGGCTGATTTTATACATTGGATACTGTACAGTGGAAAAGCCTTTTCTGCTACTGAGTTATTGTTAGCCCTGGCATTTGCAGTAGCTTTCAAAGGAAACTGCAGGTTGATGCTTATGCCCCGTGGCAAAATCTGACTTATTCCATCATAATTTAGAGGTCTGATCTTTGTTCTTGGACTTCCTGTGATTCATTTTCATACTTTAGTTTTAATGTAGTGCTACTGTGATTCCAGTTACAATAAGGCTTAACTATGTCTTTATTATGACTAGAAAATGTCTCTGTTGTGATTTCTTATCTTCGGGGTTTCTGGATCCCTGACTTTCCTGAGGACAAATAAATTTAGTATTTCTGCATAGGTCCATATGAAAAGATATCAAAGCATAGTATAGGAGTAAAACAAAGTCCTAACTACACTGACTCCAGTCACCAGCAAGTGCAAATATGCCAAGCCTTGCTGCTAACTCTAAAATAGGTGGATGACATCCAATCAGCTTCCCCCAAAGTAAATCCAGACCACTCAGATTAAGCTAATTAACACACCAGACCACAGAACAAACATCTTTCGAAAGCTGAGCAGTATGGCAGAAAGAACCAAGATTTGACACACAGACACTTAAACTTAGAATCTTTACAAAAGCGTATGTGGGGACTATGGTCTCGATAATGTGAATAATGCTATTTATTATTCTTTATGTGTTTTACTGGAGATTACCTTATGGTTCAGAATCTCCATTGTGTAAACGCCTACAGACACAGGTAAAAAAATCATTCCTGTGTCAAAGACCAAATAGATTGGGTGGTGGACAGAAAGCAAAAACCTAAATTATCATCATGGAAGCATATGTCATTTAAATGTAAAAGTAGAGACACAAGCTGATTCCTATCACAGTGTTACTTTAGATCGACTTTGTGCTAATTTTTATGTAGATCACAGCCAGTCTTTTCAAACTCTAACCATTATACAATTTACTTGGGCTTTGATTCTGAATTTATTTCTGTATCATGTTTTGCTGATACAGTCTGGTCACAACTGAGATGCTAAACTGTAAAACTAAGATGATTCTGAATTTTTAGGGTATCTTTAAAACTTTTCCCAGTATCTATGGCATCATTTGGGTTTTGTTCCATTATTATTTTTAATTGTTTTGCATTACTGAGAGTCAGCTGCAGTAACAAAACCCTTTGATGCTGATAGGTGCTAAGCTCCTACTGATGTCAGCAGGAGATAACATGGCATCAGCACTCCTCAGGTTTCACCCTACAGTCTTCATTAGGTTGCCAAATATAGCCAAAGCCTGTGGAGGAGGAAACCTTTGCAAATCTCTGCAGTCTCATATATTAAAGCAATGCCAGTCTTTAGTACTTAACAGAGCTCACTTGTCTGAGGAAGATCAAAATTTAAATTATGGTTTTGTTATAAGCTGCATAGAGCTCAAATAAATTCCTTGGTAGTGTGAAAACAAGCTGCTTCTACCAGGCTACAATGTTAACAGAAATTATCTTTATATCATCAATTATCAGAGAATTTTTCTCCAAATCTAACATAAAAGATATGTAAACATTACCTTCTACAGTTGTTCTCTAAAACATCTAGGACATTTTTTTTCATCTTGCAGATCTCTTGGAGCCAAAATTAAATTTAATTAAACATAAACGCCAAACATAATCTTGTGTTTCATTTATTTATTTATTAAAATAATAGTGTCATTTTGAGGAATAAATGCAGGAACTGACAATAACATAAAGTATTCTCTCTTGTTTGGTATGACACTGAAATGTCTTGATTTTGGTCTTGCACAAAGTTGTAATTTTATCATTTATTATATTTTTTTATTTTCTTGTTCTTAGTGGGAAAAAAAAAGTTATAATGACTAATAAGACCACCATCTCAACCCCAGCATTGAAGGTATTACTCTCTGGAGCCGATTTTTGATGAGGATGGCTGTGACTAAATGTTTGGAACATGGTATCATGTATAATGAATATACCCCTGTATAATGATGCTTGAGGTTCCTGAGTTTTGACTAGACATCATACTGTAAGCACTGCTAAAAATATGTTCTGCTTCCTTCACATGCATACGCTTGAAATATGCTCCATTCTTGATGATTTTCTGGTAATAGAAACAGTCCTCAGACAAACATTTAAACTTTCCTTCAAAGCCTACTTAGTGCTATATCCCCTGTTAAACAGTTTATTTTATAATAATAGTTTTTATAGAGATCATATTGGCTTGTTAAAGGTGAAAACTTCCCCTTTTAGCATCTAAATAAAAAACTTTATATAGAAATATTTTAATAGAAGTAAGGATGAAGAAGGGGCTGTTCACTTGTTCATATCTCAGTAACTTGTTCTCTGCTAAGTTTTTCAAAGTTTATCTCCTCTAGTTCTGGAAGATGTAGGTGATTGTTCCTTCAAGAGAATTTTCTGAAAACTGAAATATCAGAACAGTAGGGAGTATTTCCCTAATTTCAGTCTCACGTATCTTTTTTTAAAATTTCATGCTTTCACTCATCATTACAGCTCCATGGCATCGATCTCTCCTTGATGTAAATGAAATTCAAATATTTGCAAGATGAAGTCCTGTCTTTTCAAAAGTATTCATGTGATCCTTCTTCATGTATCAGTTCCTACAGCTTACAAGATCTTTTATTGCTTGCTTTATGCAGACAGCATTAAAAAAAGCTTGTGTTTTATTGTGGTAATCTGAAGTCAAGAAATATTCAAAAAATAGTGACACCAGATGCATGCATGAGGGACTATGGCTTTCTTAGCTCTTTAAAGGCTTTGTCTACACAAGTTGAATAAGCTATTTTTGTCCTCTACAGTACATTGAAATTTTATTTATTGTCCGCCATCACCCTGGCTTGCTTTGTCATTGCTGGGTTTTAGAGTATCCCCCACAGTCACTAATTGCAGAAAGGCAGCTGGATAGAAATGAAAACACATAAAACTGCTACAACTTTCCTTCTGTTACTGAGTCTGAAGGGCGCTACCAGAGCTGAAAAAATTAATAATACCACTCTGGGACTGTGTGTGAGTGGAGTACCAGGAGATGCATTACCTGAGTGCATTTCCATAGCTGTTTCCATTGGCCAGTGTCTGAATAAGCCCTAACTACAGTTATTGCTGCCTCTTCCAAGATGTGTGCGGGCACATAACAGCAGATACGCCAACTGTTCGTACTCTGAAATGTCACCTTTTTACTACTGCCACAGTACAGTGATTGCTGGCAGCACAGCAAAACAAAATTTGCACTCTGTGCTGCTTGGGGTGACTCGGCCTGATATGCACTGCAAACTGTAATTGAAAATAAGTATCTCACATCCTGAATTTCACTTTATCTGCCACCCAACATTGAATAAGTGATGTTTCTCTTTAATCCTAAGTGGCTGCTTGAAAGAAACTATTTTTATGACTAAAGATCACCAATGTAAAAAAAAGATTGTTGGCTTGGATCTATTGTACTTGTGTCAGAATTAGTCATCAACAAACCATGCAGGCAGAAATGGAGGTACAGAATCATGTACTCAGAGAACCAGCTCTGTATTCGAGTATCTGTGTGTTTGACAAGGCTACATAGAATATGGTATTTAGTTACAAACAGAAATCAAATTGGAAAATCTGCTTGTGTTTCTTGCCACAAAGAATCACACTGAGGCATGGCCTTGCTACCAGTAAAAAAATGTTAATTTTAGGTTGAGGCATCTTTAAAAAGAGCAACATAAAATAATTAGTGGTACACACTGAAAGGGTGTAGCTTCATCAACACAAGACAATGCCAAGAAACTATGAGAAGCACAGACCAAACATAGAAAGGGAAATTACAGCAGATAAAGGAAACGATAAAAGTATTTTCAAAATAGCTCATAGATATTGAACTTAGGAAAACCACAGTTACTGAATAATAAAATAAACGTATTTAAAACCCAGCAATTAGAGTTGGTTAACCACAACTTTTATTTACTTACATTGTAATAACTTCATTAACAGAGCAGTGACAAAGGCAGACTAGTTTCTGGTTTTGACAATATATTGGACTTAAAACCTTGGTTTTGGTCATCCAGAAACAACTTATACATTTATAATGAATTTGCTGAACAGATTCTGGTGAAACATTTTGGTACAGTGTAACTGGACAGTGAAAGAAAGGGACATCCCCTTTCTTCAAACATGCTCAGTAGCAAGGGTACCCTTCCCTGGGACACTGAACACCACTTTCAGTTCTTGATGAACTGTCACTGAACTGTTTGTGAACCCTGATCACCTGTTCATGAGAGTTACTTTTGAGCAGGAGAAGCCCTGAATCTAGTATTTCATTTGTCTGGCTTTGATAGTAACACATCAATGAAGAGATTGCAGAACAGTATGAGAGAAATACACTCTTCAGAGTAACCTTTAAGCTCAGATCATCGTACTTTTCCTTGTAACATACTGGCTCAGAATAATGGAGAGAACAGAGCCCAAGTTTCTGTGCTATAATGAACAGGAGCTGCTAGAAAACAGGTAATTATATCAATTCCTTGTGCCTCCTGTCTGGAACGTATGCCATACATGGAAAAGTCTATAGCTTCCATTACTTTCGGTTTGTTCATACGATTGTACATTGAAAAGAAACATGCTGACCTGGTTAAACCAGTATCTAATTCATTCTCAAATACTTTTTCTTCAATTTTTTCCATTTACCTATTGAGTCAAAATTGTTTTTGCTCTTCATTAGTAATGACTACTGCAGCTGAGTCAGATCCAGCCTAACATCATTTATTTGGCACTTAGTACAAAAATTTGTAATAAAAGTAACAGATCTCATAAAGATTTTAGCATATCTTTGAAAGCAGCACTTTAAATGTACTGAATTGTTCACCAAAACAATAACATTTCCTTTTCAAAAGTCAGAAGCCAGAGATCCTACTTAAGCATCTATTCACCCTACAAAAAGGGAAGGGAAGGGAAGGGAAAGGAAAGGAAAGGAAAGGCACGGAAAGGAAAGGAAAGGAAGGGAAGGGAAGGAAAGGCAAGGAAAGGGAAGGAAAGGCAAAGGAAGGAAAGGAAAGGAAAGGCACGGAAAGGAAAGGAAAGGAAGGGAAGGGAAGGAAAGGCAAGGAAAGGGAAGGAAAGGCAAAGGAAGGAAAGGAAAGGAAAGGCACGGAAAGGAAAGGAAAGGAAGGGAAGGGAAGGAAAGGCAAGGAAAGGGAAGGAAAGGCAAAGGAAGGAAAGGAAAGGAAAGGCACGGAAAGGAAAGGAAAGGAAGGGAAGGGAAGGAAAGGCAAGGAAAGGGAAGGAAAGGCAAAGGAAGGAAAGGAAAGGAAAGGCACGGAAAGGAAAGGAAAGGAAGGGAAGGGAAGGAAAGGCAAGGAAAGGGAAGGAAAGGCAAAGGAAGGAAAGGAAAGGAAAGGCACGGAAAGGAAAGGAAAGGAAGGGAAGGGAAGGAAAGGCAAGGCAAAGAAAGGAAAGGAAAGGAAAATGATCTCAATCCAGAGAGCATAGGTTTTATTTAACTGAGCAGACCCTAAGTCTTCAACTTAATCCTGTATACTAATGTTTGGAAAACACTCTTAAAAAGCTCATTTTAATTAGCCATTGTGTTTATGACTGCTTATATAGTAGAATCTTACTAGGATTGCTTATCTTTTCAAATAACTTCATTCCAAATCATAGAATTTGATTTTTTTTCCCTGTGGAAGCAGAGGACTATTTCCCTCTACATAGGAAGTCCCTAATCTAGTATAGAAGGTGCCTGCAAATGCACCTTTTGTAAATACAGTTTAGTAAAATAGCTACACTCCTATGTACAGCACAGATTCTTTGCCTGTGTTCACTGATAGCAATTTCTTCCTGTATTGAGCTAAAAAACTCAGAGACTTTATGTTGCAGAATCTTTATAGCAACATAACAGGAAGAAAAGAACATCCACGCAAGGAACAAATCCTCATATTCCCATCAGTACATGAACCCTAATCCAAGAGAACTGTTAGTTATAATCCCTGCCATTGCTTTGATCTGACTCCCTGCATGACCCCATGAGCCAGCACTGAGAATGTGGCTGGAATGACTAGCTGGTGTCTGGGACAGAGGGCAGGTGGTAGTAAAGGACTTCTCTTCTTGGAAACAGCCCATATTTATGCTAGACATTAACTACTGGGTAACAACAAGCCTATTTATAAAATGGACACAGCTAGCCCATAAAATCCTTTTGGAGCTGACCTGATCACTCCTGTGTACAGCATCGATTCTTTGCCTGTGTTCACTAAAAACACGTGAGCCTACAGGATAACTGGAGGAAGAAGCAGAATAAAAGATGCTATGAGCCATTTAGAGGAAAAAAAATTGTAGTACTTTATAGTGATATTAAAACTGCAAGTGACAATGACAAGGAATTCTAACTGTGGCTAATGTTTTTCAAAGCTTTTTCTGGTGCTCTGACAAAAACACTGTAATACCAGGTTATCATGTAATATCAGAACTTCTGAAAATAATAGTAGAAGCTGTAATTGGAGAGTTCTTTGCTTTACTAAAGGAGTAAAAGGGAAAGATATTTGTGAAGATCTCTCAATTTTTCATTTCTTTCTTTGAAATATCCTATCCTGACAAGAACAACAGAAAGATGCCTGCATTGCTTTGGGCAACCCCCTGAATAAACAAGGTCTAGGCTGACCACTTTGTGAAATATGAAAAAAAGAATCCTTAAGAAAATATGAAAACAAATACAATTTGTTTGGTTTTGTTTTCTTTTCCTTATCTCAGCTAAAAGATGCTCTTTTTTTTACAGCAAAATTTTGCCTGAGAAACTCAAATGGAGAGGCACAAACAAAAATATTGTAAAGCTGAAGCTTTCAATAGGGTAGAACTAATTTGATAAGATCTTTTCTTTTTTCCTGAATTCCACAGACATTTCAACATTGACTCTGCAAGCACAAGAACAGTTAAGTTTGCACAGCAAATACCGTAACTGTCCTTAGTGAAATGTGGTTGCCTATAAAGTTAGTCACATATGCAACCATGTAAGGGGGGCATTTTAGGGGAATTCATTAGCAATATCTGCAGTGGCAAATCAGACCACTTGGTTAGTCCACACAGGGCAGTGGAACCCTACTGAGAGACCCCCAGGTCAGCACCCAAGGATTCAGCTCTGCTCATCTGCTTGTCCTCGGACTGTTTCGTGCTTCCAGCAGGCTTGGCCTTATTGAGGACAACTCAGTGAGCTGCTACAGTGCAGGCATTTCCCAAATATTAGCCAGCAGACAATGTGGAGCTTTCAGGCCAGTAGCTGTGTTACTGGTAATGGCTGTAGAGACCATGACTAGCACACAATAATTTATAGGTGGCTGAGCTATTCTGTCATTCATATCTGCACACATTTATGCACACCTTATAAAGAAAGAAACCGATAACAATATGTTGAGATCATATTAGAATAGAATAGAAATTCCTACTGGAATTAATTTGAGAAGACTGTTTTATTCTGACTCAGTGTTACCGAAATGCTAAATTAGCCCTTTAAAATTATTTGAGCCATTTGTTTAATTGAAAATTAAAAACAATAACAAAAATGTCACAGGATATAAGTTATGTTCACTTTAACTCTTCCCTATCTTGACAGTTGAAATTAATTGGTTTAATTTAATTTAACAGTGAGAGAAAAAAATCCCTTTGAAATCAGTAACTATTGTGTGCTTTTTCTTCAGACATGCATTTACCCTTCTTATCAAAACACTTTTGTCAGTGATGACTATACCCTATCCTACTTATTTCCCACACAAGCCTTACTTACATAAATTCAGTTTTATGTTACTCAAGAAGTAAAAAAACTGAAAATCATACAAGGAAATATATGGTGAAAAAAATCCTCTAATGGGAAGATGATAAAGCCAATACACTGATATTTCCATAATCAAAAAGCATACAACAAGACATTCCTGTGACATCAATAAAAGATTGAGTATGTGATTTTTGCAAACCTCTTCTGGAACTTTTTTTCACTTAGCACCAGATATGTTCAAATACATACTGAAGCTTCACTTGTCTGTCTCAGAACTACAAAGTATTCAAACAAATATTCTTCTGTATTTTCTTGTAAATATTAATTGTATTTTAGTTAGTTCCAATAAGAAAACAACTTAGCACAACAATAATCAACTAAGGAAGAAGAATTTTCCTCCAGTGGCATACTAAATCATATGTTGTGCAAAAGTATTATTAGAAATACCTTGTCTGGTGAGAAAAAATAAAAACGTACAGCAACAATAAGGTGATGACAATGAAAAGTGGGGGCTCTCTTGCTTTAAAGACATACTGTGAATTGATTCCTGAAAGCCCAAGTTAATATTTACTAACTCTAAGCACATCCAATAGCTTCAGATTTCTTTTCTTTTAGTGGGGCCACTGCTCCTGTTGTTTGAAGACAGAGCAAAGCTGTGAATAATGCCTAAGAGCAAAACTGAACAAGAAGTAAATGACTTTTTTAATGTGAGACCTTCAACCTCAATTCCAGCTCCCCAGAGGCCGTCTTTGACTCCTTATCACATCATGCTCTCACAGGTGTCAACTGGGGATAAAGATTCTTCCACAAAGAAACTGATGAAGAAAGTACTGCAGAGAAAGGTGAGCTTACAAGCCTCTCTTGACATTGGTGAAGGGAACTTAGGGCAGTGTCATTTAGAACAGCCAATTTAAATAAATGTGCTGTAGGAGGTTTGACAGTGACTGCAGATAGCAAGGGCAAACTACATAGCTGGTAAACCAGTCAATGAAGGCTACTGCTCAGCTAAAATAGTGCTAAAAATTAATTAATTTTGGGTGTTATGCAACATTTGCTGGACTGATTGAAATGCATTTGTTTGTGTTCCCAGAGTTACTGGACCCTTATGGACTTCTTATGACCCAGCTAGGAAAAAAAAAAAATTAGAAAAGAGCCATTTTTCACCAATAAACTGCTCTTCCTCTCTGTACCATAAAGGGGTCTGGGGACCAAGGAAAAAAGTCAGACTTTTTACTGTCTTAGGGACTGATGCAAGAGCTGCAAGTGTTAGGGTTGCCAGGAGTTCAGAAGGAATGTCCCGGGGAAGGAATGAAATTAACCTCTTCCCTGATAGAGGCTGAATTTTTATTGACATTTGATTCCTTTTCTGGAGAAATATTTCCACTCTTTTAATGTGTATTTTGCTTGAATTGAAACTTGTTTGACGTCCATTGTGATACTGCATAATGACCTAAAGGTTTTGCATGAGTTTACAACATATAGAGCTATTTCTCAAGTAAGAGGTTTATATTTAATACAGCACTACTTTCCCCCATCCCCTCTCAAAAGTTAGAACTTTCATAGCTAAATTTGAAATGTTTAAACTTATGTTAATTGATACAGCATATATTTTATTCATTTATTATGTCAGTTTACATCTTTTGTATCTGTGCTGTTGATTGCATACTTTAGCATTCCTATGTTCAAGAGGCCTTCTCATCTATGGCTTTTGAAAAGCATTCCCTCACTATTTTCACTCTGACTGATAACATTAGGTGGTTTTGCCCTCTGACCATGAAATAGCCAACAAGGCATTTGAGATGGGTTTTTTTAATGATTACTATACAGAATACAGAAAAATTAAAGAAAATGATAGGTATATGATGTCCTGTTAGGGCAGTGATTAGATATTTGCTTGTTCACCTTCAGTTATGAAAGATAACTTAATGGATGCAGCTTTCATAACTTATCAAGATTTATAGTAGATCTCAGCATAATACAAATACGTCCATGCACACTATTCTTTTCTCAAAGCAAAAACTCCATACAAATAAAATGCATACCATAAAACTGTAAGTGCAATTGTTAAACAAAATTTTTGTATTCTAAAAGTGTGTATCAGTCTTACAGAAATCTTTTCCATTGAAACCTGTTTTTCTGCTACTAATTTAAATGTACTGTTAGTATTCACAGTTACTGAACTTTACTTTATAGAATATAATAGGAAACTCTTACCTAAACCAATGTTAATAACTATGTATATTATCAATTGCTTCATTAAATACTTCACATTTCACTATTTACTACTTTCATTAAATTCACCTAGACTATTGTCATAACAGAAGGCTATCAGAAGTATGCAATATTCATACCAGAGCCTTACCTAGTAACTGAACCTGCAAAGTGAATTGTGTGTGAATTAAGACAGACTCTTGCTCTTATTAGGTGTAAACCAAGCCTGCTTTTCACACCTGCTTCTTCTCAATTAAAAAAAAAAGTCTATGTCCACTAACAGGAGTTGTTAATACACACTAAAAAACCCTTAATGAAAAAATATACTGCTTTAAACTGGAAAGGTAACACTCCTCTTCTTCATCTTCTTGCAGTACAAAATAACTATTGAAAGATGATAATTCAAGTGGTTTGACATTAAGTCTGTCAACAAAATAAAATATCAAACTGTATTTTCCCATTTAAAAAACACCCAGACTTGGAATACTTGATTTGTTCCTCATAAATCAAAGATCCACAGATCCACTTCAGTAGAGAGGCCTTTTCTGTTTGTAAAAAATTGTCTCTGTACAGATTTTTCGTAGTTCAGGAACTCCTACATAGCCCAAGACAACATTAAATATAGCATAGCATATGGAAAGTTATTATGCTGTTATTATGCATTTATCATCATATTTATTGATTTGATATAATGATATTATATTTGAAATAAGATCAATACAAAAGATCCTTGTTATCCTTGCTAGGTCCTTGATATTATTATTTTATAATTACTTTTCTTCCCTAATCTATCTTCTAAGAGTAAAGTCCACAAAGACTTTCACTAATCTGGGTGTGTATAAAAGTCTAAGTCCACACTGAACTGTACAAGACAAAATGGATTCTAGAATAAAATATCTGTCTCACAACTACAGAATAAATTAAAGTTATATCTGGTTCTTCAGGAAATAGTATGTTTGACACAGTGTTAATTCTAGAGATAAATTAGATTGCTAACACAAATACAAAACGTTTGTCAGAAATTACTACTGCCTTTTAAATTGGGCTCATATTTAAAGCCACGATGCCAGGAAAAATGAAGAAGGTGGAGGAAACATTGCTGTAAGTACAGTCATCAAAAAAAGGTTACTCCCATATGTCATTATAAAGCTAGCAGCTGTGTTGATGAAATCACAATTCCTTTTGGTGACATCCATATGGAATGCAGAGCTTTGACATTACCCTTTAGTAAAAGCTGTGGTCTGATTTTGTTGCATTAGGCAGTTGTCAATTCTATTTGATATTTTATTTCAAAATAAAAATGCTGTGGAGCATATACCCACAAGAAATTCAGAGTTACATTTGGTGTGAAATATATTGTGGTGGGTTTGTTCCTGATGTAAAGAAAATTGTCTGAGTCACGAAAATCACAAGACATTCAAGTTGGAAAGGACAAGAGCAGGTTTCTCATCCTCCCTCCTGCTCAAAGCAGGATCAGCTATGACATCAGATCAGGCTGCTCAGCTCTTTGTTCAGTTAGGTCTCAAAAACCTCCAAGAATGGAGACTCCAGAGCACCTGTCTCTGTGACTCCAGAGACAATCTGCTCCAGTGCTTGCCTGTCCCAAGGATGGCTTCATATAGAAGTTTACATCAGAAATTAACTGTCTCATGTTTTCGCAAACCGACTTGAATTTTCTACTAATTAACTATAAGGAATGTTCTGACTTTTACTGTTATTGTATTCTCCTTGGGGCTTTGTTTTTTGAGTGCAAAGTCATGACAGCTTTAGGTGTACATTGAGAAAATAGTTCCGCATCCTTTATACTTCTCATAGGTCTCATGATTTCTTAATTTTTTAAAGAACTCCACTTAGTGATTCTCTAAGTCTGGAAATGGCTCTTTTGCATCACAAGACAAGAAATTTGAAATTATAAAGGTACCCACTGCACAGGGAATTCCACTGAATCTAAACCACACAAGTTTTCAGAACTCAGTAGCCCAGCCGTTGTCACTGACAGACAGGAAGAGCATATCCTTTTCCCACAACGTGAGTGAGGAAATGCTCTTGCTGGCTGGCCATGAAGATAACATAGACATTATGATATAGTCAATTCTTACAGCTAAGTTGTATAAATAAAATTATATGCAAGTCATACTAGACAGCCATAATAATTGTTTCTGACAATTTAGCTATGGATCATTATATGATATACCCAGTACAAACAATAAATTGAAAAGCCAGAGATGATGTTTCTTCCCTCTGAATGCCTATGGAATTTTGAAATACTAAGAAAAGTCAAAAAAACCCAAAAGAACTGAGAAAATCAGGTAAGACTAAGAAAAAGCTACAAATTAGTTTAATACAGGGTTTAAATGTGGGACATCATATGTATCAAAACAGAATCAAATACAGAACAAGTAATTGCACATACAATATTTCACCAAAAATGTCTTATTTCTGCCTATCTTTATTAGCTACTTCTTGCTGCCATTTGTGTGAAAGCAAGGTGAATAAACACCCTTTATATTTAAGGTGAAGAGCTTATTTGATATCATGAAATGGTATGGGGATCAAATAGGTATTAAAGAATAGCAAATAAACTGCAACAGGCTGTACCTATCATGTGGTCTATCATATTTCCTTACCTCTTCCACCTGACACTACAAAAGTGAGATTACTAGAATTTCCACTTTAATTTAAATTAAGCTAATGAAGATAACTGCAAGAGTGTGCCAGTAGTCCTACATCGTAGCAGTCTGGACATTAGGAAAAAAATCTTCATGGAAAGACTGTTTGGGCATTGGAATAGACTGCCCAGGGAGGTGGTGGAGCCACCATCCTCAGAGGTGTTTGAAAGAAGGCTGGATGTGACACTCAGTGCCATGGGCTAGTTGACAAAGGTGACCTTCATAGGTTGGACTCCATGATCTCAAAGGTCTTTTCCAACCTAGTTAATTCTGTGGTTCTGTGACATGAATGTACAAAGAGCAGCAGCAAGAAGATTTTAAAATGTAGATCATACTTTCTCTTTTATGATACACATAATTCACATTAACAACAGAGCTTGTCAGGGCTCTAGATGCACTAATAGGCAGGGTTATCTGTGAGGAGTGTCAGTGCTGGCAGGGACTGCTGCACAGACCTCAGGACACTGCTGGCTGTGGCTGCTGGTAGACCCCATTATCAGCTATCCTATATGGCACTGTGACCACTGGTAAGGATCACCAGCCTGTGCTGAGGTCACCTTTGGCTCCTGGCTTGTCCCCATCCATGGAGCTGTGCTGCTCTTGCTTCTCCCTGCCAAAAGTGCAGGTCCAAAATTAGCATGTACTCCCAGGAGGACTGGTGTCCTTCCAGGTCTCAGGAGGGCAGGGTGGAGAAGTCCCCCTGCTAGCTGATTACCCAGAGTGAGCTTTCTACCTCTCATCCTAAGCAACTAAAATAATATGATTTTTAAAAATAAATAATTTGGTTTCACAGACGGCTCAAATAAGAGATTCCTCTTCCGAGCATCTTCTAAGAGCTCTTGGTTTTTTTTAAATGGAACTTGTAGTGCTGAGGCTTTTGGTCAGTAAAAGTAGTATTTGGTGGTACAAAAACCTAAAAGAACCAACTGCAAAAAGCTATAAGGTATCCATTTACAGAACACCTGGATGATGGAGTGTTTGTCATTCCTCAGCTCCACCCAGCTTGACTTAAACGCCTAACAAGGTTTGAATTCCCTGATAACAGAGCATTCGAACCTTGACATAGCTCTTTCATAAGATCTGCCACTGTTGCTCTTTCAGTGCCACATAGCAATGGGACGTTCAGTGCAGAGAGGTCACAAGGTGTTTTGTCACACATCTCGGCTGGCTTTGGGGAGACGCCATGGAGAGCCAGCCAATGCAACATTCCCTTCATCACTGGCATTGCTGGAGCAGCACCCTGTGAGATCAGTGAATGTTTAAAGGACTATAAATATGGCAAGAATTCAGAGAGTAGGCAGGCTTTTGAGGCTGCTTCAGGATTCAGATGATCATTTAAATGTTACTGAAAAGGCTTGCAAATTAAGGCAACAGCTGCTTTTTCATTGGAGAATCAAGGAATAGCAGACAAAATTAATTTTGTGTTTCATTTCAGAGTGCCTACCGATCAAGTGGTAAAACTGCTACTGTTAAAGCGTAGGCATGTAAATAGAAATTTTCTGCATTGATGCCCTGTCTTGCTGCTTTGTTGGTAACACATGCCTCTTTTTAGTCCTTAGCGTGTCTGTCAGTAACTACATGGCACACAAATGCCGTGAAGGCATCTGAACTCTGCGAGTTATCATGGAATTCTGCCTAAAGCTTTGTCTCCCTTTCCTGCAGAGTTTGCTTGCTGGAGCCAACTTACTTGGCTTTAGTGGTCCCAGTATCTGAACTAGGTTGCTCAGAGAGTTTTCACACTGCTTTGTGTAACAAATATTCTTAAATGTCTGTCAACTACTGGAAAGCAAGATGGTTGCCAAGTGTTTTAATATACACTTAAAAATCAAATTATTTCTAAATGAAAATGTAATTTTTTATTAATTTCTTTTTACACATGATAAACACAACTGGAGGTTTTTAATTTTACAGCATTTTATTTCCTCTTTTTCAGTATGGTGCAAATTACACCACTGAATAGATTAAATTCAGGGTACTGAATAGGTTCCCTGATGACTGTATTTTAGAAGCCTTTCAACTGTGTTTCATACAGTAAAGAAAACAATTCACATTGAGTGCTAAATCATGATATAAAAGCACCTATAAAACTGACTGCTGAGTTTTTTAAATGGCACTTAAATCCTGATTTATTTCCCTGAATGCATCACTTCTGAGCATCAGACTGAGATAGGTATCTGGCTACAACTGTAGTTCTTTAACTACACAAATGTGTATCTTCCCTTGCTCAATGAAGTCCCAGTTTCAATGTTGAAACATCACTCGGCAGTCACAAAAAATTTGGAAAATGCTACTGCTCCTGTTGGATAACAGGACTAGCCTAAGGAGAGACCTATGGAAATATAAGAGTTAATAAATATCCTCTCATAACAACTGAAAATAACCTTTCATTCATGCTGAGATAAAGCTGAGAGTATATTTCTCAAATGTAAGCCTAAAAACGATGTAATAATTGTCCCAAACTAAGCACAAAGATGGCTGGAAATTCAAAGATGACATCATACTCAGAGAAACCCCAAAGTTTTGAGCTAGCCACGGTCTATTTTTTTTCTCTAAACCCTATTGACCATTTCTGTATTTGGATGTGTATGTTGTGTAAACTAGTTAGTTTAATGCGATCAAAGCTTGTTTTAGTGTAATAAGGTACTTGTGCCTTTAAAAGCTCTGCCCATATCTGCATGTTTAATACTACTGAATTTTTCAAGATTCTTTTTCATCTGTTTATTCTGTATATCGTAAAATGATTTGGCTGACAGTAAAGACTTCCTGCTCAGTATGAGCTATGGACTTGCAGTAAGTAATTATTTAAGATACGGAGGTAATCACTGAGGGCACCAAAAATCCCAAGGCCAAGACAAATTTCAAGAAAACAAAGAAAAGGGGAATAATTTAAAAGGATGAGTTTTAAAGGAAAAGATGGACATATGTTTATATTTAATGCATTCATATTCAAAAGACATAGTTTGTTATGCTTAAAAATTCATACCAAAACTAGATCTTGTTCCCTTTTTTTTTTTTTCCCCTTTGAGAAATCTACCCTGGTGATTGGAACTTGCCGCTGAGCCCTGGTATTATCAGTGGATCTTGAACTGCATACGTGGAATGCATTTCTTTGGTACCAGACATGGAGTCCCGTTGCTGCAAACATGCATGAGTACACAAGTGTTTGAAGTATGAACACAGTTTAGCTTGTGATCTTGCCATCTGTAGTTCAAAGTTAATACCTTTCTATTTTGAAGCTCGTAGTGCATAATGGAACTGAGGATCAATTTGTCGCTATGATGTCACAGGTATGAGCTTCATACTAGAAATGATTGAAAGCTGTGTTGCTTTCCTCAGGTACAGACTGTCTTCAAATCTCTCCAGTCTGAAGCTCAGAAACCAGACCTCACACAAAGTTATAACAAGTCTTCTTGTGTTCTCTTCCTGCCTTCCTTTGAGCTCTGCTCTTTTTTTTCCCCTTCATTCATGGTACTCTTCTTATCTATGCATCTTTGCTACACAGCTGATTTGACCTTGCTTTTGCTCCCTTGTAAATGAGTAATAAAACTGCACTTAAAGCTCAGGACACTTTCTGGGTGATAATGTTTTTTAGCCTTTCTAGTTATATAAGAGTCAATAGGTCTATTAAGATAACAAAATACGTTTTAGTGAGGTGAAAACATACAGTTCCTAAATATGAGAAATTCCTGAAAAGAGACCATTTTAGCCACACAATACACTTTGTTAATAGAGAGTAGGCTACAAAACTATGTCTGTGGGCTGAGCCAATTGATTTAAGCTGAGAGATCAGATACACTCTTTAAAGATTTTCTTCTCCACTGTATCTAAGAGGAGCTACTTGAAAGGATGAACTGAACTCTCACCTATTTTGAACTATTTTGAGTGAAATCTCTCTCTTGGTTTACATAAAGCAAGTATAACACTTTATTCCTAGCTGCAGTAGCACAGCATTAGTTGCCTGTTCTTTTGATGTAATTTTGTCAAAGTTCTTAAGTTATGAAAGTCATCTGATGTTCTAAAGGGCAATGTTGAAAGATAGGTGAATTTAAAAAAACCAAAACAACCCAAAACAAACTAAAAATAATCACTTCTATGGTTCTTTTCTCCTTCATTCAAATGAACACAAAACCATAAAGACCTACTACCGAGGCTACTGGCAAATATCTAGATAATCAGTTGTCAAGAAGAGCTCTGCCACACATTCACTTTTCTGACAACTGCAAAGCAAAATTGCTTAGCCTACAATTTAAAAAAAATTGACAAGAGCTTTTGTACTTCAGTACAAAAGAAAGCAACACATTCCAGTGCTGTACTGAATAGTAACCTGACCATAATCCTACTAATGGAGTCAGCGAACATGAGGATTGCTGACAGAGAACAATAGAAAGAATTTTTTTTCCAAGGCATTAATAAAGTCAGAATGTAGTCTTCAACCCTGCAATAAAATGCTTTCAAGATCATGCGTATTCTTAAGTGTAAGCAGAGTTTTCACCGATAATCAAACACCACGTGTATTATTTCAATGTGCTTCTGCATTGAAACACTGATATACATTGATGCACAGAGCCATAGATGTATAGTGGCTGTTAAGCAGAATACCAGGAAAGGAAAACCTGAATGCTGCACTATATATCACCTCTCTGATCTTTGCCAAAGGAGTCAGAATGATTCCTTCGTCGGTAAGCCTTCAACTGCCTTCAGTTCCTAATGATGCATTCATGTCTTGGATTTCTGGACACATGCTTGAGCTAGAGGGTAGTGGGTAATCTAGCAGAATCAGTAAATTGAGACTCGAGGAGCTAAGAGAGTTTGAGTTGCTCTCCACAACAGCTAATCCTGTGACAGCCATGAGCTTTATAAAGCCACAGATGTCTGCACCTGTCCAAAGCTTGACAAAGTGTTCTAAGTTCTCAGATACTGAGAACTTAGAGATACTCTGTTTCCATTAATTTTGGGAGAACTTTTTCATCTGTAAAAAAATAAATGATGGTGGACAAAAAACTTATGGCCTAAATACAAGGCATGAAAGAATATATTCCAATGTTTATGAAACAGATCAGGTTAGTAGAAGCAATGTATAAGAAACTCACTAAAAGATGGAAATTTTGTTAATAAATCACAAACAAGCTGTAATAAATAAGGAATATGGTTTTTAGTGTCTGACAAACCAGAAAGAGAAACACAGCCTATCTCATAGTCCCACATTTTAGACTATGCATGCTATGATTATAATAATAAACAACGGACACTGTGTCTGTACATAGGAAAACAAAGAACGGTTCTTTTTTAGGAACTGTCTGTAGGAAGAACATACAATTTAGTCAACAACTGAGCTGGAATAACCTCTTGTATTCTTTCCAATGACTATAGTTTAGCATTTAGCAGAAGGAATGTTTTTGTTCTTTCCTTGTGCTTTTTCTCTTCTGTCTATCCTCCTCCTCTTTCTGGTGAAGCATGGATTTTTTCTCTGTTCTTGCACCTGGCCTGACAAACAGTAACCCCACTATTTTAACATGTTCTAACGCACAGCACTTTTCTTCAGACAGCTGCAAATGCTGTGCTCTCTGCCCAAGAAGGCAAGTCTCTGACCTCCCGCTATTGCATATAGGCAATCAGACAGCATATAATACTCCAAGTAACAATTTCTTCTAATGTCCATGATGAAAAACTGTACAGCAATCCTAGTCCAGCAATCTTGTACTGAAATTCCCCTATCAACTTATGACTTCATAATAAGTACGGAGTAGCTACAGAATTAATTTGTGAATATGTATTATGTTTTCTTTCGTTCAGAAAATCTGAAAATCTTAGTGGAAGAAATAGATAAAGGTCAGCCAAAGTGTGTTAAATGCTAGATGGCTTTTGAAGATGAACAAATGTTAGTTTGGCAGCAACAGGAAAGATAACCTTAGAATAAGTTTCATTGTAACAAATAGTTTTCCTGGTCTACAAAGCATGTACACTGTCAAAGAAGAAAAACATAGGATAAACATTTTTGCATTTTGGGTCTGAATGTCTCTGTGTACCGTGACAACTTCTATTCATCTTACAGACAGGTTCAGTGAGGAAAACGATTGCTCAGAATAGAAAAGGTAGAAAAACTAAAATTTCCAAATTAATACACGATCCAAAGTGCATGCTGTCCAAAGCTTGATTTTAACTGAATACACTTTTTTTGCATTTGACATTTCCTGGGATTGTTAACATACCACACAAAAATTCTCATTTTAGAGATTTTATTTCTTCATGGAATTCTTTTCAAAGCTGTTTTTTTCACAGCTACTCTGTTATTCTTGATGATTCAGATTTGTTAAGTATTGAAAGGCAAGGTAAACTTTTAATAAGCAATCTGCAATGGAACTTGGAAACTTCAGAAACTCAGATGAAAATATAGGAGGTTTTGTTGAAAGGGAGTATATCATAAGGTAAAGAAATGCTTGTTTGATAGTGTGTTTTAGACTTCAATTGTTATGATATAAATGCAAATATAAGACAATTTTAATCCAATGTGAAGGAAATGAAAACTTGTTCATAAATTAAATTTAAATTATTTTGAAATATATTTTCACATGAAACTGATAGAATCTGAAGAGCAGTAAGTCACAAAACATACATTATGCTATTTCCTTCTCTTCAGCAAATACAGGAAAGTGTCTTTAAAAATACAGGTGATCATCTGCTGACAGAAAGTGAGAGCAACATTTCTTGCATTTTCAGATAGTAATCATAGCCTTTAAATGCTAGAGATCTTAAGAAGTTTGCAAATAATTTATGGGTTTTCTTGGTTGTATTTTTAAAAATAATATACTTTTCTTTTATTAATGTTCTTTTATTTTTGAACTATATTTGTTCCAGATGACAAAACTTCTAAACAAAGGGCACATCTACCCAAAATACCAAGTTGGAGTTGATACAGGTTTAAATTGTCAGTGCCTTAGTATCCTTCAGAAATTAAACTATATAATGAAACCAGCAGGCTTTTTGGACCTCAGACTCCCACAATTACTCCAGTTACTTTTGAGAAGTAAAGTGTTATTAAGACTTTACTGTCACCACATATTTGCACTATAAACTAATCCCAGATTTATCCCAAAAGGCATCTGCAGCATTTTGTAACATTTTGAGAATAAAGGTACTTTGGACCAGCATAAAGGGAACATTCCACAGACAAAGTAACTTACTGGAAATAGTAATCAATGAATGGAGAACGAAAGGAGCTTCAATATCCAGGTTAACCCACATCTAATTTATATGTAAAGAGAGGAAATCTGTCATCTGAGATGAGTGACGTAGGGTCTTAAATTTATGGGGAAAATTTTTCAGGGCTTGACTTTTAGCAATTATAACATAAAAAAAAAGTTGAAAGTTGCTGCTGCTTTCTGAGAATAAATATTCTGCATGATCCATTAGTCAAGTACACTTTTGCACAAAAGGATGATTCTAATACTTAACAAAAACAGCTCATGGTGCTTAAGCGTTTAGCTGAGATTTAGAAAATCTTACAACTTCCTTTTCTTTTTTTTTTTAATAGAAAAAGTTCAAATTTTGAATCAAATTATCCTTAAAAGAAATAAGGGAGGTTTATAGAGGCCCTGTTTCAAAAGCAAAGCTTCAGAACTTCAGGTCTTGAGAACACACTGGTGTTCTGGCAGGATCAAGTCTATAGAGGTGCATTTGTCCCTTCTCTGCCTGAATAGACTGTTACTATGCTTAATTAAACTATTTATACATTATGAAGTATATAGTTTAAGCAATGTATCAATCTATGGTTACTATAGATACCATATGCTTTCCAGCCGTACAAGTGGACTGATGCACTGAGGGAAAGTAATGGAGAGAAAAAGATGGGAAGAATGTTTGATGGCAAATGGACTTGGTTGATAATGGCCTATGAATGCCCTTCTGAATTACTGAAGCATGATGTAGCACTGAAAGCATGTCGATGTAATATACAAAATTGGAAAGAACAGAGGAAAGACTCTTCTAGATGGTTCCCTCAGTCTGCTAGCACTGGAAGACATTAGAGTGACATTGCCAAATACCTTGATCAAGATTTTTAGGTGGCTCACTGAATTATATTAACACTGTACCTCTACCTGATAATTCTGCAGAGAGGTGCATGTTTTGCAAGGTAACTACTATATTCTTCTGTCACCAAGCCACTTGGGATATCGATTTCTCAGAAAAAAATATAGCGGCCATTTTTTCAGATATTTACTGAGGTGAACCACTGGCTGTGCTGTGCTTCTTCCTTCTTTTGTCTTTAGCCCAGCAATTTTAAGATGTCAGATACACACTGATGTCACTGGGGCCTCTGGGAGTTGGACAGCCCTACAGAAAATCAGATTTCATGTTATCTGTCTCCAGGAGATCCACAGAATTTCCTGATGTACAGGTAACAACTTAGCAGGACAAAAATAGTATTGCTTCAGATTTCCAGATATTCTACTGCTGGCAAGTTTTGGCTTCAGAAATAAGTACTTGACATTGCAAGATACAATCACTGACCTGCCAACCTAGCTGTGCTTAACATCTTAGACTGACAATGTGTGCAACTTTTTGTAAATGTTACTACTTGCATGTAGCACTGAAAAGAATATATATTTTGGGTGGTTTCTACAACTTAGCCCAGAAACATCTTTTCTATAGTGCCAGACGCTGATGATATCCACACTAAAATGTGAATTAGTCTCTAAACTCAGTTCTGTTAGTGGTTTTATGCTATAGAAATAACATACAGGACAAATAACATTTTCTTTCAAAAAATATTAACATACAATGTATGTGAAAAATAAAAGCAGAAGAAAATTATGAAATATTATGAAACTCTGATTTACAACCCGACCCAACTGAAAAGAAATTCTGGTACAGTACATGAAACTACAGTGTAATGAATAATCAGCTCATAAGATTTCTGAATTAATTAGCTTCTGTTCTTTAGTCTGTATTTGTTACTGAGTATTCCTCTTTGTTATTTGTTCCTGACCTCTAATAGGCTGCCTGCTTTTCACATAAAACAAATGCCTACTTATGGATTTCTAATACATTAAGCAAAGTGAAGTAATTATCTACTGTGTTACATGCCCCATCAAAATTAGTCTGACAGTACATTTGGTTGGGTTTAGATATATAACACAGCAGAAAAACAGGAAATCAATAGAATTGCTAATATGTATTTTGACAAAACTGAGGTAAACATGTTGTAATTGAATTCATAGATTTTCACAAAAAGCCCTCCAAATATTCCACCTTTCTAAACTATGTGGCTTCCATTTATGAGATACTGAAATATAGATCCTGTAAATAAGGAAAACCAAAATCAAGTGTAATTCAGCTTTTACATAAAAAAATTTAGCTAAATTCAGTTTTAAATGATGAATGAAAAGGGAAAATATGCTGATCTATCATAAACATTATCATCCTATTTAACTTACTGAATAATGTCATTCTAAGTAATTACAGGATTTTCAGACTCTTGGCACCACAGAACAGATATTTCTGCAGTAAACTGTAGAAATCACCCACAAGCAAAGGATGTACTATTTTAGAATATTATGAAACAAAATTACTTTATATTGTACCTGTTGTCCTTTAGGAGAAATTAAGGGTGGCAGGCATAATAGCAACAAACTATTTTAGTGGTTGGAGTACAGGATGAGAGATATATTCTTGACACAGTCAATAGGTAGGTATATTTATATCAGAGATTCAATTTCTCATATTTAAGTAGGTCAATACTACCTTTTCAAAACAGTTACAGATCATGCAGTGAAATACCACAATATTGTCAGAAGATTATACTACAATCACCACAGCATCACAGTAAAGTGTGATAAAACAGCTCTGATATATATTACTGAAAAATACAATAAAGGCCGTGAATAGCAATTATTATCACTAGCATCTCCAGAATCAAAGTTTGGCTAAGCTTTTAAGCTGGAAAATTTCTGCTATGAACTCCTAGAGGTGAGCACAGCTGCTCTTCAGCCTCATAGGAAACATATTTGGAAGCACAGGGTGCCCTCAATACTGTAGGGGGGTATTGTTTGTTTCTGATTCAGTGAAGGAATTTTATCCCTTAGCCAATGAAATTCTCCAGTTTCTTTGCCTTCTTGTTGGTCATTCAGAGTGTAGTTTGTAGCTCATGACAGAGACTGTGCCATTTTAATAATGTCTCTTGACATCCTGTTTTCTGTGCCTTTATCTGTTCTTCCCAACTCGCTCTTTATTCCCACCATCTTCATTCTATCCACTCTGACTTGATCATCTTGTACTCTATCAGGCCATTTCACCACGCTAGCTTCATAGCAAATCATAATCTTTTTGTCAGACCATATTCACTAGCAGGAAAAACAGCAGGATGAAGCAAGTATTGGACCTGGCCCAAGAGAATGGGAAGGAATGTACAACTGCTGGTAGGAGAGAAAGTGGAAACAGGATGTAGATTAGCTCGGGCTACTGTGGAACACCACCCACCACATACAAAAAAGCTAGGCCTCCCAATGTTAGTCTTACAAGATGTTGTATATTCCGCTGAATATAAAATTGAAAGTATTTCCAAGAACTATACATTATTTAAAACTCATTCTTTAATAAACTGTAGATTTGAATACAAAGATTCAAACGCAGAAACACAAATCATGTCTTGTTTTAATGATGCCAGTGAACTTAAGAAAGAATACATAGGTTCAGACTTAAAGTAATCATTTTTGTCTCCAAAAATAAATTGTCAGAACATGTACAAATATGTGCTACTCTTTGATTTACCCAAACTAGGAGCACTCTAAATGTCCACACAGTCATGCTCACTGTCCACCTTCAAATCCCTATTTAAAATCTTTTGCCATGATGATAAAAACCCATGAAACCCTCACATACACAACTGCTAGATGGCTGTTTTCCTGACTACTGTTTTCATACGGATGAAAACATACTGGTTTCATACCGGTTTGATGTTCTCCTGTGCTTCCCCTGTCCATGTGTTTTCTTCCCCTGTTAATGGCAGAGTTGCCCTCTAGACTGTGAGGTGTTTTGAGTAAGGACTGTCCCTTTGCAGCATGTTTGCACTGTGGGGACCAAGGAGTCCAGGGATCTAGAACTCTACAAAGGAGACCACTTGACTTCATGGGACATAAGGCCTGGATATGGCCCTTTCTTCTTTCCCTATGCTTGAAACATTCTGCAGGAAGGAGTCAATCAGCATGAAGAAGGATCTCTAGCCACTGATGACATCAGATTATTTGCTACTAATAATCAACCCACCTTTGTCCCTTCTGATTCTGTTCATTTATAGCCTTTTTCTGTTTTATCTCATACTATGTTTCAGTTACAGACATAGCTTTTTCCTGTTTCCTGCCCTATCTGCTTCTTTCACTCATTCTTCTATATGGATTTTTCTTTTTTTAATGAAATATTCCTTAAAAATATTTAAGTTCTTTGTAAAGCCTTGCACCTTTGGCTTTATGAGCAATGTAGATCTCCACTGAAAAGAAGCAAGTACTTATTTATGGGGTGCTACAAAAGTGCAGTGAGAGAAGCAGAAGGAATTTTTATAGTCTTGGTGAGGCTAGTTCTTGAATATATGTATTGATCCTGTGTCTTGCTAAAAAAAAGGGTGAAAAACTGGCAGAGGTATAGCAAAAACTCACAAGGTCTGAGAAAACACCATACAATGTGAGTGTTCCAAAGTGCAACACTTCCAAAGTGTTTCAGCTATTTAGAAAGATGACTGAAAAGTTACTTGTACAAAAGTAACAGTACAAATCTATCTTCATGACAAGATAATACTATCTACTGAAAAGATCTTTGATCTTATGAAGAGGGATATCACTAAAACAAAATGCTGAGCACCAAAGTCAAATTCAAATGCAAATCAAAAACTCGATTGAGATTAGACATGCAATTCCAACAATAAGAACATCTGGCTACTAGAAGAAATTCAAACAAAACAGGGCTTCAAATAAGGTGTGGTTGCTTTTGTGGAAGTTAAAATTCAGTCAACCTTTGAGCTCTCCTTTTTTCAATAAGTGGCACGTTTTATTCAAACACACATTATCGGACATCAACATCAGTGTTGATGGTCTGCTTATCTCTTTGGCTTTGAAATCTATGTATCACCTGACGTTCAGCCACTCCATGGCCTCAGTTCTACCAATCTTGCCTTTGCGTTCTCCTGATTCCAAAGTTATTGTGCAATGGCTGGCTGTTTATTATAGAAGATTCTTTTGAAGTACTGAGTTAAAATATAATTAACTCTTCTGAAGCCTCAAAACCTCCATTCAAATCTGCAGCAAAGCAGAAAGATTACTTGCCTCTTATTGCGTAGTTACCATAGAACTTACTAAACATTGATACTTTAGGAAGTTTGTTGCTTGCTAAGGTTTTGGGGATTGGATCATTAACAAAAATAGGCTCCTTTCATCTCACTGAATATAATAACTACAAATTTTGCAATGCAATTCAAGAAAACTGAGAGATATGAGTCTAGGTGTTTTCAGGACATTTGGTACATCCCTCCCACAGCAAAAAAATGCAGACTGCAACTGCATTAATGAAACAAACAGAGCTAGAGCATGGCCAAGCATTGCTCCAGTACTTCCCGTACTGTTTAATTATTAGCAGGCTTCCAAGCACAAATGCTGAGCCACTAGAGAACAGGCTCAGGATATTTTATTTGCTAATACAGACATAGCCATAGAATCTAAGGCTATAAATACATGACAATTTCCTTCCCTAAGAACTGGATTAAAATATCTCTTTAATAAATCTATGCAGTCCTATCTTAAAGACCATTGCAGAATCCTGAATATGATACATAAATTGTTCCAGGGCATAATAACTACATTTGCAATTGGAACTTTAAGTTGAGTTGGAAGCTAACAACTTTTAGTCTTTGGAAACTGTATTACCCTCTGTTGGCAAAATTAAGAGCTACCAAGAACTTATATAATTTTTTTGTCATGAGTAGCTATCTATGTCAAATGACTAAGTTCTTCCTCAATAGCTTCTGTAAACTGTAAACTAAAGACTAAACTGAAAACTGTAAATTTCATGTTTCAGGACATCTTTTTTCTAATTCTTTGAAATCTCTCCAATATTTCATGTTCTCCTTGAAGTGTGCATATTAGCTTTAAACACAGCACTATCACAATAGTTTTAATGAGATGTGCACAGACATATTCTATTTCTACTTGATAGTCCTTCTCTTATAAACATTGCATTATCCCGTTTAACCATACATGGCACCAAGGATTCCTGTTGAGGCAGTGATCTTCAATGACCTTTGTTTCCAAGTATACTACACTGCACCCACCTATAGTAAAACAAATAAATTTCTCTACTATATGGTGATTAAGGGAACTTTTGATTAATTTTTTCATACCCAACATTCTTACTTGCAAAGCTTTTGTGACATTACTTGTATGAGCAATCACACTATAGATGAACACAAAGCCAGAAAATAATTCCCTCTGAGAGATCTCTTCACCTGAGGCCATTGGTATCTTCCCAGAAATGCATGGATTTTGATATCTGCTTCTGAGGTTCTCTCTAATCTCTCTCTGAGATTCTCTCTAATCTACTATACTGATTAATTCCACGCATTACACTTCAGTGTAATATATTGTCAAAACAAATCATTTGAAAGATCCATGTAAACTATGTCAACATGCATAATTAAATGGCCTGGTATAAGAGTCTCATATTAATTGGTAGAGTTTACCTCTTCTGTTTATTCAATTGGTAGAGTTTACCTCTTCTGTTTATTCAGTTTTTCATTTGTCAAAATCATCTTTCCATGGAATTAGAATAATTTGTATTATTTTGGATATGCTAGCTGTAAATCCATAGTAACAGGTGCATTAAAAATGTGGTCAAGATTAATTCTGTTGATTTTTAATAGGTAAAAAAAATATTCTTCCCTAAGTCAAATTAATTATTATTAGATTGGATATTTGTGAATGTTTTCTGTGATTCAATGAAAAGATTCAAAATTAGAAGGTTTTTCTAAAGGACTGATTAAAATACCACAGAATAAAACTGTGGCATAATATGCTACCTTGGGTTTCTCTAGCTTTAAGTACTTAAAAGTTAATAAATATGTTATTAACAATATATGTGAATATCAATTAAAATATTCCAGAAAAGCTGTGTGATTAATTAGCAACATGAAGTATTTCTATACCTTTTATCCATATTTCTCCCTACTTATCTTAAAACTTGTGAGAAAACAAAAATGTACAGAATTATCTTGCATTTACAGCCAAATACAAGCTCTACCCTTACTTCCACCAGTGTCACATATTCTGGCTCCCTTTGCTACTTGTCAGATGTTTCGGTTGCCCTCAGTCTGGTTCCTGATGCTCTGAAGTGCTGCATGACAGGAGATATGTATATACAGAGATAGACATACACACTGGCATCCTAATACACACCCATGCATGTACATACTTGCCATCACAAGAAAGACTTTTTTATAAATACGGATTGTTTACTTGAAGTTATGCGTGCAAATATGTAACAAGTTCATGATTCCTAAACTGGTGAACAAATCATAGTCATGATGCTCTGGGGTTTTAATGTTAGTATTTAGAGCTTGCTATCAGCAACATCAACACATATTAGCATGTCTTCTGTAGTTGTAGCAATCACAGCAAAACTAGAACGCAAATTTGGTCATTAGTTATGTCTTTTGCTTAATGTTTGTGGTTAAATTAAAAGGATAGAGAGAAGGTTTTATTTTAAAGAGGCCAAAGTTCAATAAGAATATAACAAAACATTGTTAAAGCAAACTTTTCATAATAAAATTTCTAGTAAAACTGCACTTCTTTCATTAATGTTCTAACATAGCAAAGCAATGTTAGAGAACTAACCTCCCATAATATTGAAGAATTATCAGAATACATTGGATTAGTTATATTTTAATTTCAATCAAGATAACTTCATTTATTTGCTGCTGACTTAAGAATACAAACTCAAAACATTTGATACCTAAATCAATAATGAAGAACACGTGATTCCTTGCACTTCTATACTTATTGATTCATTTATAAACTGTGTAGAAAGAAAATTAAGAGAATGAGTTGTCACATACCATGTTCTTTGAATGGAATGAAGTTTTTATTTGATATTACAGCATTCTTTTCAGTGCAAGGTTTTGGTGAAATTTCTTGAGTGGCCAGGCAGCCCTGAAGGTATATCAGCTAAAACTAAGTTTCTAAACCTGTAATTCCACATGTAGAACTGGTTTATCAGCTCTTAGAACTGAATCAAAACAACTCAGTTTATCTACTATTTTTTTTTCTTAATAGTAGTAGAATTTTGTGGCCTAGTTCTTGTGCATGTAACTTCTTTTGCCATTGAAAAAACTCTGCAGAAAGCAAGCTATTTAAGAAGCTACTAAATATACGGACCAGCCTCTATAATATGCCATCATTTTCACATATATGTACTCTTAAGTTGCCTGTGATGTTAACATGTGTTAGAAAACTCCTTATAGCAGAAGATAGTAAATATATTTTCTACTCACATTTCCTTCATGTGAAAATGTGAGATGTTTCTGCCTTACAACATCCAGATATTCCTGTTGTTTCAATAACAAAGAAAATAAATAAATAAATAAATACAATAATTGCAGAAGGCCAGATCCTGACAATAGCAAATGTCATCTGTTTGCATCACGAACAAGATTTGGCACAGAGAGATGTAAAGAGAAAACTGAGTGTCACTGAACTCAATAGTAAAACCTATGCTAATTTCAACACTCAAGAGTTTGAATTGAGTGTTAAAAAGAAAAGTAAATAGGTATGTATAATTAAAGTTGAAAGTAGACAAGTTGATTTTTCAAGGAAATGAAAGGAACTGCTCTCCAAAACTGAAAAAGAAAACAATTTTTTAAAATTACTTTTCATATACTGTCAAGTACAGGTTCTCACAGCATTGCATTTATTCTTTGACTATATGGTTTCTGAAAGCCTGTAAAACTGGTATCTGCAAAAAAATCTGTGTGTTAAGGTAAGCCTGAAGAGGACATGTTCAGAATCTTGCAAATGAGATGACTAATATACATGAAACCATTGGACTCAATATCCTGAGGCATGAGCATACTGTCACCACTGACTGGTGACTCAGAAGTGCAAATGCTTCCTTCAATCTAAAAAACATTAATGTGGGAGAAAGACAGATGTTACTAAGGAATACAGGACTTACTCTACAAGGATGAAAATTATTTTCTCTTCCTGCATGTAATCAAAAAAAAAAAAAAAAAAGAAAGGCATAAATGATTCTGATTAAATAAATTTCTGTATTTGTTACTCCTCCTATTATATATGATCTGTATTACTGTAAACTATCCTCTCCATGCTGTTACAGAGCTAAAAGCTGAACCAATCCATTTTCCATTAGCTGTCTGGATATGGACAGTATTTACCTAGAGACTGAAGCAATGAAGCTCTTTTACAACTAGAAGGTAGTTTAACTAAACATGTCTATTTTTTTGTACCTTGCCTACATTGCTTTAAAATGTCTAATCTGATACTTATCTTCAGTTTTTCATCACTTAGATTTCTTTTCTTCAACATGAACAAAGCATGTGTGATCTCCAGGGGCCATTATTACAACTGCTAAATAAAGGAGCACAAGGTAATTGTGTAATGCTATTTCAGATCAAAATGCACTTTGGCCAATATGTCTCTTCCTTTGATATATGATGCACATTTCCAATTTTTACCATGTTTACAAAGCTTACTGTCTATTTGTGTATGTGTTCAAAGAAAACTGCTGACTGAGATCTACCAGGAGTTTATCTTGTTGCCATTGATTTTATCTTCCTCCTGCCTTTTTCACAATTAGTACTGCATATTTTAAGATTAAATCTGTCTGGAATATGCTCTATTCTATTGAACAATCTGCAAACAACAGAGAACAGTAGCGTGGTACTGTCACCACTTGGAATGTAGTAGGCTGATAATTTTGCTCGTAGAAGGCTCACAGGGATGCAGAAGAAACATGACATTTTCTTGAAATAAGCTAATATAAAGATCTGAAAGGTAGATTTTAAGGTTATTGCTGAGGGGCAGATTGGCCACATGCAAAGATTGTTTACACAAACTGTGTGTAAAACTGCATATACTAGAGTGTTTCTTGGGAAGAAGAAATATTTCATGGCCATTCTAATTACCAATCTTTATGAAATACAGTGAATAGGAAATATCTGAACCTTCAATCAGTGTGGAACAACAAATACATTTTCAAAAATTTCTGAGGTGAACCTGGCTTTTGAATATCTGAAAATATAATTTCCTTCAATTTTAACAGGCACTTCAATGAAACAGGTCTTTCTCTGCAAACAGTGCCTATCATAATTTCTTGCAATTTCTCTCAAGTCTAATTAAAAAAAAAGTCACTTTGACAGCTCATTCCACCAGATGGAACTGTTCATAATTCATTTGTAAATGTTCTTATTCAGACATTAGCACATATATTATACACAGCATGTACAGTATATATATGCTGAGAGTCCATCATCAAGACAAAATAACAGAGTTACTAAACATCCTGAACTTTTTCTAGACAGATTTAACTTTAAAAAGAGAGAGAAGACCAAATTTTAGTGATAAATTCATTTAGAGTAGAATAATCAATGTGTCCTGTGTGGTTAACTTTTAGGTTTTTCTCCTCAGAACACTGACTACTCCTTAGTTTCCAAGATTTTGCTTCCTAAATGTTTCAAAGTTGAAGGTTCTTTAAGAAGGTATTGGCATGAATAATAAGAATCGGTAATAGGCATTTTGGAACAGGAAATAATGGATTAATGCCATAACAGGCAAAGAGTATTTCTTAATAATCAACATGCATACATTCTTCCTGTGACACACAGCACCTTTCTGACTCTTTTCTATTGTGCTATGGAAACTCGCATCTTTACTGTGAAATTATGCAGTGTACTTTACACAAGCAAAGTGTTGAGATTAAAAGCCAAATTCTTAATGAAGATTAAGTGAAAAATAATATCTAACTCATAATATCTAACTAATCAATAAAGGAGATTTCTTGCACAATGAACAGGGTAGGTGAGAAAAGAATCTCCAGCATGAAAGGGGATAGTCCTACCAGCTCATGCTGAGAGTCTGAGTGCAGGATGAGGAAAACAAATGAGTCAAGCAGACTCATTCTCTGTTCTCTGTGGATCAACCTTATGCTGAAGATGGACCTCCTGAGTGAGGTAACTTCAAATCACTTTTTAGCAGGTCCTTTGCCAGAGGCATGAAAGTTCTGCTTGGACAAAGGAGCGAATCAAGACATTTTGACCTGGATAATTTTTTTTTCTTTTTTTTGTAAAACTACTTCTTAACTGTTAACAGATTCAGGAAAAAAATGCAGACATCAAATTATTGTGATTTCATTGGTAATAATTGCACGTAACAAGTCTCAAACACACACTAGCTTGTTTGAGAAAGTGACTTGAAAGATGCAATTTACACAACATGTGCATTGAAACACTATATTCTTTGATTCTACAGAACACTTATGGAGATTGAGTATACAATGATGGTCAGTAATGTTCAACTAGAAGCTAAGACTTCTTATATTTACTAAATATTTTATGTACATTCCTTGGGAAATGATGGTATTTTAATGAACATTTTCCTGCATTTTATTAGTATTCAAAAATGTTACAAAGATAAATAATATAAATGTTATATAATAGCTATAATAATAAATAAAAAATTATGGCATATATTATAGCATAATATTGAAAATTATTATAAAAATTATTAAGCATCTCTTTTCATGAACACTAATATTTTATTTAAATGTTGTTAATATTCAGTATTCAGAATTTATCTCGTTAAAATCTTAAAATCGATTCACTACAGAAACAATATTTTTTAGTATCATTTTACTTGTATGAAGCTGTGAATGACAGTATGATGAACAAGCTCCATCTCCCAAAGATAAAACAAAGCTCAAGGAGTGGATGAAAGTGAACCAAATGTCAATGGCTGTCTGCTTTTGTAGATCATTCTATTTAGGTGCTTATTTCTATAAGCTGACTGTGTCTAACTTGAAAAGGAATATTCCACATTGACATGCTTGTAAATGTATCCCCAATCAGCACAGATGGCATAAAATGCTTAATGTTTTCACACGACATGTCATGCTGTGGGAAGATATGGATGGAATAAATACATTTTATTTTATCTTCTGACATTTTTCCATATGATTTAATTATTCGGAATAGTTTAAAAGAGAACTTCAGTATGAGGGGAGTTTATTATATACTCACAAGTGTATTCAATACTTTGTCAAAAATGAAAATATATTTGTACGACCTGTAAATAAGATAACATTAGGTGGCACTTGGTTTAGCTTATGTATTTTGCCCAAAGGAACAGGTGATTATGAGCTTACTTTCCCCTTCATCTACATATTCTGAACAGTCTACATAATAAGCAATTATTCATATATCAATGTATAAATTCAGAAACTTTTTCTTTCATTGCCAGAGAAAGAAAAGATTGATTCTACCTAATTTTCACTGTGTCTTTTGACGACAGAAGAAAGAAACTAACAATAGTTACATGCAGAAGCAGAAAGAAAAAAGGACAGATTCTGTGTCAGCTCTGTGCAGATGCAGAGGAATCAAGTACAATAACCTTTTACATGCAGTAGTCAAGAAATAGCACTGCACAGATACTTTTTTTTCCTACTGCAGAACAAAGAGCCTGAGTTCATGCATCACTGAATGTGAGGCAGCAGCTTCCCATCAGGGACTGGCTCTTGGGGAACCCACAGGCAAAACAATGCAAACTGTAATTAGAATACTTTTCTCTCCCATTCTGGGAATAAACAATCTTTTCATTGTTCATGTTTACACAAATAACAAAATGCTCATCTGCGTTTTAGTAACTAAAGACGATACAGTAGCAGTCTTGTTATAAATAATATATATGCCAATGCAATTTAGGATTTCTAATTAATGTAGAAATTCTTTAAGCATTTTCAGCCTCTTCAATTGCTCAAGCATGCATTTTCTGCATACTATAGGACTTAGATTCTGTAATGTCTTTTCTGCTTAAATATTTTCAATTAAATGATATTAACTATGACAACTTTTAAAAGTATTTAGCTTCCTTTTTCAAAGCTTTCTAACTTTATATTAGCTAATATGCTGGGAAAGTAGTAAAAAAAATATTATATCTGCTTGTCTGACCTCAAGTAATAGCTACAAAATTTCTCAATTTTATTTTGGTCCAATAAAAAAACAGCAGTAGCATTTTTATTCCCTACAATTATAATTACTTTATAGTAATGGAAATATTCGCATTTTAAGCTAGAAGTCTCCAGTTATGTTTCTTCCTTACAAGCCCTATCTACCTTTAAATTCATTATTTACTTAAAGAGACAAAACACATGGGGAAATTTAATATGCAATATCAATGCATAGCCTATTCATAAATGGATACTATATTTCAGAAGTGAAAAACAAAGCTATTAATATTTTATTACTACTCTCAATTATGCCTCTAACATACTGTACAAGGTACTTCACTAGCTGGGGATGAGTTAGGAGATCTAGGACATTTCATCTGAGTTTTATGATTCCCTTTAGATCATTGTGTTTAGAATGCATGCTATCAAAACAACAACATGTATCAGTAGGATGACTAACACCATCCAATATTAAATGACTAATAAAAAACTAATTGCAATTACAAACCATGGTCAGTTTGATGCGAAAGAAATGAGTTCATTACTTGGACTTTGTGTGGGTAAGAAGAGTGACCATTCCATTGAACAAGCAAATGAAACCAATAAAGGGCGTGCTTTTCAAATCTATACCACATATGGCAAAGTAAAATAAAGATTCACACACAGGCAAAGATTTAAACTATTTTGGTTACCTACAGCGTATGTGCTTCATGAGAAGGCATCCAAGCACACTACAGGTGCTAGTTTATGTTCTTCAACATTATCATCTTTATTTTAGAATACGTCTGGCAAAATGGCTGAAGACATCAAAAGGGCATAGGATGGAGTCTTTCTGGAACACAGCGAGTCAGCCTTGAATGGATTTTTACTTCCTGTTACCATATATCCTTTACCATGTATTATAAAATTGTAATGTAGGGATACCTTTGAGAGAGCTTCCTGACAAATCTGACTTGGCTAGAATTATGAGTATTTTTGAATCCATTAATCCATAGTTCAGCTGATTTAAGTGACAGATAGCCTTAGAACACAAAAAAAAAAAAGAAAAAAATTATTTTCCCACTTAAAATATTTAATCCCATTTTAGTTTTTGAGCAAAAGAGAATTTGTAGATGTCATGAAGTTAAACTGGGATTACAGAATTTCACAAAAATACCTTGATTTTCTGGTGAAAGGTCGTAGACTCTTGGGATGTAAAATCAGGTATCAAATCCTATGTTTCAGTAACTGAAAATGGAATGTGATTGTCAAAAAATGGAAGCAACTCCCTGAGAAATGAGGCCCATGGTTTATTTTCTGAGGTTCTCTTCAGGCAACATAGGGCTTGTAGGCAAACCAGGCATATATGGGAGAAAGAGCATTTTAGTAGATAATACTGAATTTCATACAGTATCTCAGACAAGATACTGCAACCATGTACAAGGATGTTTATCTGTCTCCTGAAATAGGTTAAGTGTAAATTTGGCTTCAAGCCTAGTGATACACAGCTCTGAATCTCAACCTGGGATGACTAGCATGAGTAACATAGCTTTTAGCCTACCGTTTTTTAATTTAACAGCAAAAAGAAAGTAGATTTTTTATGTTTATAGTCACATAAGATGATCTTGCAACAAAAAAAAAATTATACGATGTCAAGTCTTGAAATTATCTTAAACCTGCATTCTCCTCCTGGGCAAAAAAAATTAAGGATCACCTTCCCTTTCACTTTTTATCTCTTAAAAACCAGATCTGGATCTTCTTAAAAGGATGTCATTGCAATAAAAATTGGGAAGATTACTATCTCCATCTTATACATTTTAAACTATATGAAACAAATTGAACTAAGGACTAGACATTCAACTTCAGAAATTAGAAAGAGATGGTGTCAGCTTCTCCTGTACCTATAAGAAGGGCAGAGAATCACCCAGCATACTGAAACACTCAGAGTTGCTTCTCAGATTGGCAGGATTTATATCTGCATTTCCTCCTTCACAATGAAACTGCTCTGATCAGTATATTATGCATTAGCCTGGGTTTTATACATTAGGCTGTATTTTCTCACTCTGCTCTGGTTTGCATCAGTTATTTAAATGCTTGCTGACACAGATAAGACGTAGAATGTCCCACTGTAAACAAAAAACACAAAACATTGAAACTCAAGTTCTTGCACTAAGAAATATTTTTCTGTTGTATAATATAATAATATTGTTGTACCCACTGGAATAAGACCTGAAAAAAAAACCTGAAAAAACATTGTCAAAAGATACTGAAGTTCAGATGTACTTTCTGTTTTCAAAGAGAAATTTAAATCCATACTTGCTAGGTTTTGGTGGGTACTTTCACAAATAGTTATGGGGAATCAGTTCCCTGCTAATTTCATAATTTAGTCCCTTATTTATGAATTATTTTATATTTTTCTCCAAAAACTAGTTAGCAAAATAAAGTTTGCAAGTAGTTTACATGTGAAAAAACCACTGACTTTCATAAAGTTCTCAGCACTTGAACTACTTTGTTCCACAAGATTAACAACATTTAATATAATATAAATATTTGTTCATACCATCTTCTATGCTCTAGGCTTAATTCCATTTACCCTGGAGTCAATTAAAGTCACTGATTTCAGTAGATATAAAATATTGATTTCTGCATGTATTAAAAATTATAGTAATAAGTACATAATCATCTGCTTACATTATACTACTTCAACCAGAATTTAGAATCTGAATCAAACTCATGGGTTGGCTAATGTTATCTATACACATTACTTTGTTCATTACAACGTACCTCAGGTGTTTGGTGAATCAGCATGAAACCTGTATAAAACTCAAAAGATTTTTCAAGGGTCTTTAATTCCTGATGAGGAAAAGCTGATGATTTTACTTTAGGTATTTGCTGAGATTTGTTTGAATTTAAAACTCTGACTGCAGTTGAGGAGGCAGTCCCTTAGACTTGTTATTTTCTCACTGTTCTAATTTTTAGTTTCTTCGTGGAAGTGGAAACTAAAAATAGTGACAATTTTTTAAAATAGTTTATTTTATATAATTTAATAATAATTTAATTATTATTACTAATGCTATTCTAGTTACAAAAATCATAATAATGCACTTGAATTCAATAGCTAAGAATGACAACCACTACCTTTTCCTAACTAATGCAATTTATAACTCTAGCATACTTTGAACAGGTGGACTCAGTCTCGAAGAAGTGCCAAAGAATTTCTGAACCTTAGTACACAGTGTAGTTCTTAAAATACAAAAGCTGGACAGTAAAATGAAGCAGTAAAATGTAGCAGCCAGACAGACAATGCCTTTATGCACCTATTTTCCAGCACATGGGGAAAGGCTTTGGTACAGTACCAAGCCAAGATTAATTCCATATTCAAGTTTATTTTCAATTTTCATTTGGAGTAAACACAACTCCAGTCCCTAATGTTTTGCCCAAGTACAGAGCAAACTGTGTGCAGTTTAACTACTTTTTCTTGGAAGTGCATAGTCAATCATTTCATTATTGAACCTGTGGTTCTCTGTAGTCTGGCAGAAAGGGTCTTCTTTCTTGTCAAGTGATTATTGATTCAGAGAACAGTCCAGATTACACTTTGATAATATGAATTATATCCTCTAATAGCACATGTAGACCTTCAGTTAGGAAGAACTGAATCACCAATTGTACGCATAGTCCTGTGATTCTGTTGTGATGACTAACTTGGCCACTTCAGTTAATTAAAAGGCTATACAAGTTGTTCATTTATGGGCTGATCCAATTCTCATTAAAGTTAAAATCAATGGGAATCCTTCCTGGGTCTAACTGTTCTCCAGTCGCTGAGTTTGGAAGGATATTATGATCTAAGTATCAAAAAACATTAACACTGTAAGAGATGGGTGACAAAGCTATGAGAACAATGACAGGAGAAATTTAGTGACATCAAGTGGTAAAGAGTTATGCAGTCTAAATCAGCCATTTTCTCTGGTAGGTCCTGGCTGAAGTGACCCTATTCCTTCTCGCCCTGGTGCCCCCCACACTTGCACTTCTAAAGGAAGCCCTCAAAATCCATTAACTTTGCAGTTAAAACCAGCCACCACAGAAAAGAATTCTCTGGACTGCAGTGCCACCCAGAGCAGGCACCAAGTGCAGGGGAAAAAAAATAAATTAGTCTACTGGTAACAGAATGGGGTGTTTTAAAAAAATACATTGCATTCTTCACACAGACGTAGGCTCTCAGGTTTTTTCTGCAGTTAATTTTCTGGTTTGTGGAATCCAGTAGGACTCATTTAAGGTTAAAAGAACTTTGGTTAATTAGTCAAAAAGAAGAAATGGTCCAGTTATCCCAAAGAAAAACTGAGCCAATTTTCTTTGATAATCCATAACCGCAAATGCTTGAGAAAAATACCCTTTTGCAAAAAAAATAGTGGTGATTTCACAATCTGAATCTTTGTCTAGTTATTGTTTCCAACTTAGAATGGAATTTGGTTATTTGGATTTGGGCAATACAAAATAATTGGACTTACTTTTTTTTAGAATATACTTTCTGATAACCATTCCACAAGTTGTCATAATGCACCCTGAAAAAGTAAAATAGTGCATACACTGGGAAATCTATGGTTTTTAAATTAATGGTTGATAAATTTATATGATAAATATTATGATGTAATAATATAGCAAAATATATTTTATTGAAGAGTTTATATTATATATATTATAGATATCTAATATATATAA